>JAYDZE010502997.1:0-15613 GCA_034509125.1 Monilaria moniliformis
TATAATTCAAGGGAACATATATAAGAATAATGACAAACAATCAAAATAATTATTCTTATAAATGCACACAACCCATAGAAAATCAAATTTTCATAGAGCGTGATTAAGTAAGGATGTCTCAACATAAATTATTTCTAAGACATACAAACTTTAAACTCCCATTGATTCAAAGCCAACAACCAACATATCTAACACCTAGGCACTCAAAGTGCTTGTTGCATTTTTTTGTACATACCGACTTTGTGAAATGATCAACCAAGTTACAACAGTGGGTACACTTTCTAATTTTATGCATCATCTTCTAATAAAGTTTCTGTTCATAGCTCTTGGAAATGTTGGTTGAACCGGTAGTAGTATTCTGGAACTATTGCAACTTACTGCACCACCATTAGAGACAACACATGCTCACAGTCATCATAGTCTGCTTGGAAACTAAGATCAGTATACCTAGTTACTGATAATTCTGGCTGCCCACTACAGACTGAGTATTATTCTCTAGTCTCTCTAAGGTCATGCTAAGCGCATAAGCCACATCAAACCTATTACATGTCATTACATACATAATATTAACTATAGCCGAAGCATATGAGGTCTTCTTTATGTAATTAATTTTTTTGTCTTTAGAAGGGCAATCATTCTTAGACAATACAATGTCAAATGTCTCATATGAAGAATTCACTTCTTGGAATTTTCCATTGAGTCATGTCTTAGCAACTTGTCTATATTAGTGAACTATGATAATTCCAACAACATACTTGGTCTATCTCAAAGAACTTAATATACCAAGTATGTAGGAAACATCACCTAGATCCTTTACTGTAAAGGAAATGCACGACCAATCTTTATGGATTGCATCATTGAACAATCGCTTCCATAATCAAAATGTCATCAATATATATGATAAGGAAGACAATGTTTCTATTCTTGCACTTACTATAAATGCATGGATCTTATTTGCTTCTGACGATATCAAACAATTTGATAACTTTGTCAAAATAAATGTTCCAACTCCTAGAAGTTTGTTTGAGTCTATACACATATTGCTTTTGAGTTCTCCATTGAGAAACGCGGTTTTACATCCATTTGCGAAATGTCAAAATCTTAGTATGCATTTATCATAAATAATATCTCAATGGACTTGATTTTAGGGACAACAAAATGTTTCATCATAATCAATGTCATTGCGTTGACTATAACCTTTTGTCACTAACCTATCATTGTAGGTTTGTACCTCACATTCTGCATTTGTCTTCTTTTGAAGATTCATTTGCAGCCTAAGGGTCAAACCCTAAGTGACAATTCAACTAGTTTCCAACTAGATTGAAGTACATCGAGTCCATATTAAATTTTAAGGCTTTCAGCCGCTTTTAGGGCGACGTCAACATCGTTGCGGTATAGGCCTTAGGTTCGTCATCATCTGAATTCACTTTATCATCTTGGTTCTCAACCATTAGATTTAGTCTTTCAGATGTTTGACGATTCTTTCAAGGCCTATTGAGTTAGTTTTGCACTTGTTTAGGCTATTTATTCTAAACGTGAGAAGGTTCATTTGCGTTGATTGTTTCAACACTTAGGATATTCACATGAATTTCACTATGATTTTCATAAAGTGGAGATAATACAATAATTGTATCGTCTTGTTTTTGAAGCATCTCATTGTCTTGAGGTGACCCTCTAAGAGTACCTCCAATGGTCACTTTAAGAGTCATTTCCCCTCCCAATAGATCATCAAAAACTTCCACTGAGTTCTGGTCCACACTATTGGATAGTTCTCATCCTTTATGATATATTATGGTTCTTGAACTTTTAAAGATCTACCATGATGTGACCTTATTCCTTAGAGATATAAACATCTCCAAGAAACGTCACATCCCTTGAGATTACAACCATGCGATCTCCAGGACAATAAATTCATATTCTTTAGTTTTCTTGGGATATCCACAAATATCATTTCTCATTTTTAGTTTCCATTGCCCCAAAAGAATTAGGGAGACTGACGAGACTCATCATGGATCGAACCATATCTAATAATGTTCGATTTCTCCTCTTAATTACCCTATTCATGGTGTATCTAGAGGTGTACAGTCCAATAGGATTCCAAGTGATTTCAAGTAACTAAGAAATTATCGGCTCAAGTATTCTCATCCTCGATCTGATCAAAGAGTCTTGATACCTTTCCAAGATGATTCTTGACTTTCCACTTAAACTTATTCAATTTCTCGAAAGCCTCAGATTTGTGTTTCATTAGACACGCATCCATGTTACGAAAAATTATCAGTAAAATTGATAAAGTATGAATAACCACCACTTGCTTGAGTTGAAAACGATTCGCACACATATGTGTGAATCAACTCTAGCACATCTTTGACATGTAACCATTTCCCAGAAAGTGGTTCAGTTGTCATCTTTTCTTTGAGATAAAATTTGCAACCACCATATAATTTGAAATCAAATGGTGTGAGATAGTCTACATTTCTCAATCTTGCCAATCTTTTCTCATTGATATGACCAAGTGTACAGTGTCAAAGATAAATAACATTATTCATATTACATAGCTTGGGTCTTTTACTTTTGTACATTGAGAATATATCACTCACATCCAAACATATATAATACTTAGGATTTTGAGTTGTTCCTAGACATATTTATCTCAATGAAAAACATACCCGAGTTCTCACTCGATGCACCTTTTGCATTGAATATATGACAATCTCTCTTCCAGTGCCTCTTCACGTGACAAAAAATTCACTCATCCTTTGACAATATTGGCTTCTACTTAGCTCCTCCATTTTTTGGCTTTAGAACAATATCATTAGATGATTTCTTCTTCTTCTAGAACATACTCTTCCTCTTGGAAGACTTTGTAGAAGAGCTCACAATGAGCACAAACTTGCCTTTAGAAGTGGAAAACTCATAAGTCCTGACCATGTTGTGCAGTCCCGCCGGACCCACCTTCGCGTAGCTCATGTTGAAATTCACTATGAAATTCTCAAAAAACTAGGAGGATAGTGCAGAATTAGGTTTGTTGAGACATTCATGGGTAACATCATTCCAATCGATGCTAACCTCTGAATTAACCCAATCATCTTCAGTACATGCTTATAGACATGTCCCCATCATGCAACTTACACTTGAAGAGATCTCAGAGTATCTCGTACTTAATTGTCTGAACTTCCAAAGTATACAAACTCTCCAAGTGTCTAAGCATCTCATATGGGAACATGTGCTCGTGTTGTCTATGCAGTTCAAAACTCACATAAGACAACATAACAGACTGAGCCGATGTGACAGACTTAATGTATTTTTCATGAGCTTTTTTGTCAAACGATGTATACTCGGGAAATTCCTTGTCAGGGATTACACTAGTTGGTATGTCCAAGACATACTCATATCATTTAGCCTTAGCACCAAGTGCAAACAACGGAGCCAATCCGTAAATTTTGACCAAGTCAGTATATTTGTTTTCCATCAAACAATTAAAAGCCAAGATAACAACAAACAAGATGAACAGGATATAATAGAAAGAGCAAATTAGAAAGAGCAAACAAAGATCACATTCATATCACTAATCAAACAAGTGTTTATTGTATTGATTAACTCCCACTAATTTTAACATATTTTATACTCTCAAACACAAAATACCAATTTATATCAAATATAAATCATAGTGGTCCAAAATCCAAGTCTATATTACTGCAGCCTCTACTTTGGCTGATGACAATAATAATATCACTAGGTAGGCCTCCAAGCCAATTGCAACAACAATTTTGCAATTCTTAGTTTATTAATCCAATTAATCTGTGTCCATAAACTATTTTGGTCGCTTTGGCGTTTCAAAATTATTTAAGCAAGTCAACCCTATCACACGATGTCAATAATGCATCTATAAGTGACCCTTGGCCTCGTGGATTTAGAGTAAACGCTTTGGCGTAAAACTTGTGGTCGAAGAGGTTAAGCGTATTAGATAATTATGATGGACGACACATTTGGTCCAAAAACCAGACCTATCAATTTAATATCCAATGTTAAATTTCAAAACAATCACTTGGTGCTGCCTACCCATATATAAGAAATGCGGACCACACATATTGGGCGCCGTCTACCCATACGCAGTAACACAGACTACAAATATTGGCGTCGCCTATCCAAACATAAAAGCGGTCTCTAACTACTTTAATTAAATAATAAGTATAAAATCAAATTGCATGTTTCACATAGAAATCAAGCAATTCTCAACGAATAAAATTCACTAATCAAATTAGAATGTTATTCTCTAATTAAATATGGACTTAAATAATTTATATTAATTCTAAATTAATATAGAAGTGTACATTTAGAATTAATTCCAAATTAATATAAAACATACATTCATTATTATTATTTTAAAAATAATAATAATAAATTATTATTTAAAAATTCAATTAATAAATTAATTTATGTAATTGGGATTATATTACTAATTCTAAATTAATAATATAATTAATCAATTTATATTGATTCCAAATTAATATAATATTCATTGAATAATGATTCTAAATTAATATGAAAATATATTTAATATTATTATTTCAAAAATAATAATACTAAATTATATTTGTTAATCTAATTATCAAATTAATTTCTGTAATTGTGATTATTATCAATTCTTCATAATAAAAAAATTATTAGTAAAAGCCCACAATGGGCTGCCATAATAAATAAAACCACATCACGGTCCAGCTTGAGAAAAGAAGCTAAAGCAGCAGCCCAGCTACTTATCTAATTCGCAGCCCATCAACAATCCTCCAACCAAGCTGGAGTCCATTACCTAACGTGGATTGAATCCAAAACCCGCGAACCGACTTAGATTCAGTTAGGGTTTCTGTATGTAGCAGAAATCGCGCCGCCGCCATTCTTCTGCGTTAACCCGTCGCGCCGCTGCGATGTCGCCCCTCCGATTCCGACCGACAACACCATGCCACCGTTGAGTCTCCGACCAACACCACCAGCCGTCGACCATCAACGGCCCGACAATGCATGGATCTGCGCGAGAAGGGTCGCAACTTGACTCACGCCGCACCGGCGACGAGTTTCGCGTCCTTTCGCCCCATTTCACATTGGCGTTTCGTCGCCCGCAACCGATCGCCGCATCCAAGTGCCGTCTCCGAGACAGTGCCGAAAGAAGGAGAAGATGGCGAGAACGGGACGACCAACAAAAGTCATTCCGAGCAGCGGCATTTGTCGTCCGTCTCGCTGCCAATCGCCTTCTGCGATTCTGTCGCCGTGAACAGCGTTTTGTTCCGGTCATGGCGCCGCTCCGCTCATCGGAAATGGAGCAGCCCCTGCTCTTTTTCCGTTGATCGGAATTCCAACCATGGTGTTCAAATTCAAACTCTAATTTCGATTTTTATTTTGTATTTCGAAACTCAATTACCAAATTTTAATTTCTAAAATTATTTCCACAAATAATTAGAACACAAAATTAATTATGAATGGAGTCCCGGTCTCTGATACAACTGTTAGTAATTTCTTTCGTCATCTAATGATACGCAACAGAAAATATTGATAGAAATGTGATTTAAATTCATAGCAGATGTTGTGAAAATATAGACAAAAATATATATAGATTCATAATAGATGTTGTAAGTCGAGTAGTTTATTCACACAACAGATAAAACTACTTACTTGTTGTGTAGTTTGATTTGTACGTTTGATTAAACTTGCATCATGCAAGTAAATCAACTACTTTCGGTATCCACACGTATGTCAATCTGATGCATGAACAATTTCCGGTACACAATTCAATCAGAGAAAGGTAGAAAATCTCTGATTGAACATACGGATTATTTTTTTGATAAAAGAAATCAATTCTCACATTCTAAACGTTCCAAAATTGATGAATTCAACTTCTATAATAACATCGATCTTTATTTCTCTACAATAGAGCTCTTTTGACTGCATTAATTAATGATCCAACTTTAATTAATTAAATTCCATCATAATCCAGTGCCGGCATCGGGAGGGTAGGTCTCGTCTTGATGCCTTTGGTGCTCATGTAGACGTTGTTGTCGCCGGTTTCGCCGAGGAGGAGTGATGCGAGTGAAGAATAATAGGGTTTTCTTCACATGATTAATGGATTTTAGTTTTTTGGTTTGAGATGTGAGAAAAATAGAATTATATTATGTGGTATATATAACGAGGGAGAATCTTCATGGCCTCCTCCAGATTGGATTCCCGCGAACATGCACTGATCAGAGGAAATTCATGAGAGAATATGATTCGGAACCGGTTAGTTCATCACTGAATGCGGTTTCCGAGCATGCGAATTTCAATGGTCAGGAGATTTCATGGGATACGGACAACGAGATGCTGTGCGAACTGTGCGAGGAAGGATAAGTTGACGACGCCGTGGCTTTGCTCTTGCAAATGGAAGCGTTGGGTTATCGCCCCAATTCAGCCTCGTTTTCGTGTTTGATAACTAGCCTCGGAGACGTCGGAAGGACGTTGGAGGCCGACGCGATCTTCCAAGAAATGGTGATTTCGGGAGGTAGGCTGAAGATCAGGCTGTTCAATGTAATGCTCAGAAGCTGTTTGATGAAAGGCCTCTAAGAGCTGTCCGACAAAGTTCTGTGCGCGACTGATAATATGAGATTGTAGAGGAACCGTAAGACGTTCAAGATCTTGATCGAATACTTGTCAGTGCAGGGCGCTTGAACGATATGTGGCTGGTGCTTGCTGAGATGAAGAAGAAAGGATATCAAACGAGTTCCTATGTGTATAGTAAGATCATCGAGATCTATAGGGATAACGGGATGTGGAAGAAGGCGATGGGGGTTGTGGCGGAGATACGAGCAGTGGGGATGGTGATGGATAGAATCATATATGGTAGCATCATTGATACTTTTGCAAGATATGGTGAATTGGGAGATGCTTTGGAAGTGTTTTAGAAGATGCAAGAAGAGTGCATAAAGTCAGATGTTAAGACGTGGAGTTCTTTGATACGATGGCATTGTAAATTTGGGGAGACTAATGGTGCTGTCAAATGTTTGGTAGGATGCAGGAACAGGGGATTTATCCTGATCCAAAGATTTTTATGACGATCATCTCCTGTTTGGGGGAGCAGGGGAAGTGGGATGTGATAAGAAGGATTTTCAAGAATATGAAGGGGAAAGGACACCAGAAGAGTGCCATCTGTGCAGTTCTTGTTGATATATACGGCCAGTATGAAAAATCCCAAAATGCTGAGGATAGTGTAATGGCGCTGAAATCGGCAGGTGTTCAGCTTGATCCTAGCATGTTTTGTGTTCTGGCAAATGCTTATGCTCAGCAGGTTTCGGTATCTTTTACTCATTTGCAATAAATCTTTCATAATCTTTGGTATTTGTTGAGCTATCTGTGGATTTAGTAGTTAGTTAAAAGGGTTTTTGGCTATTGTAGATTGTGTGGTGTTAATTGAGATGGCGTTGAAAAAAAAAGAGATCTTGGTGTATCAGATTAATCATATAATGAAAATGGAAATTGTTATGCTCAATTTAAAGGATTACCCAGCTATGGTTTAGGATTAGTGAATTGCAAGAACCTATATATACATGAACTTGGATATTTCGCACTTTCTACCTCTTAAAACAATCAGGTTTTGAGCGCTTTGTTATTCTTGTTTCCAACTTCAACTCCATGTTTGTAAATTGTGATGCTGTGGTGTTTGTTTATTGGGTTAATTAGAGTTTAGAGTTGCAAATTATTTGGTGATGACACTGAAATTTTTGATGAATTTACCCTGTCTCATCTGAGTTGTGTCCTCGATACTCAGGGATTATGCAAGCAAACTGTTAAGGTACTGCAGCTCATGGAAGCAGAAGGAATGGAAATGAACCTGATAATGCTGAACGTTTTGATCAACTTGTTAGCATTTGCTGGACGGCATATGGAAGCACTATCGGTCTACATCCACATGAGAGAGAGTGCGAGTTCACAACTGCATAGAAATTCTTGAATTTGTTGTATAATTAAGCACTGCTTTTCATAGTGATAATTGTGTTGTTGTTGCTTTTGAAGGGTGGCAGCTCTGATGTTGTGACCTATACTACTCTAATGAAGGCCTTTTTGTGGGCCAAGAAATTTGATCAGGTTAGTAATATGTGATCCAAATAAGAAACTAATGTGTGTGTTTTCTCATTAGATTCTTCAACTCAGAGATCAATTCCCAGAAAGAGACTATTTTGACACTCTCTTTCTCTCCTCTCCACCAGGTCCCCAAGATATACAATGAAATGGAGGCTTCAGGATGTTCACCAGATAGAAAAGCCCGAGAAATGCTGAAATCTGTTCTGCTTGTTCTTGAACAAAGGCCTTCATTGTGCGATTCGCCTGGATTCTGGATTCTTCATTCTTCCTTCACACCCAGAGATCATAGCTTCATCGCGAGAGCTGAGATCAGAGGAAGATCCCCGTTGTAAATAAGAAACCAGCACTTGAGATGGCCTTGTTGCATACAAATACTTAAATGAAGTAATCACATATGATGTATGAAGTGATTGATGGAATTTGGTGAGGAGTTCAACTGCTAATCATAGGATTAATATGTCGAATTACTTGTGCAAATCTATCTCTAATATCTACCTAGAACACAAATAAGCATGTAGGTAAAGTGGAATAATCAAGCCCTAACATGCTTCTAAAGTTTGATAATTTATTTTTCTCGTGAAGAATCTTAATGTTATTCACATAGATTGAGAAATAACAATCTTCGAGAACTCATTCTTCACTATCAGTAGAGAATAATTTATTCCACTGTAAATTTCATTCCAATGCAACAAGTGCACTAGTAACATCTTCTTAGTTAAAACATGCTTTTTAAAACATGCTTTTTAATATAGCCCACAACAATAACGGAGGTATAGATTGATGTTTTATAGGGTTTGGTCGAATCAACCTCTCAATTGCTCATTCTTTTCTACTATTCCCCCAGCTAAATAGGTTGATTTAAGTTGCATTTACATTTTGAGGTGGCCTTGGGTGCATCCAGCCAGCCCCCATTCCCTTCATCTATTTATTTATCTTAATTAAATATTTATTTAATAAATCTTAAATAAGCATTAGCAATGTTTAATTGAAATAAATATATTCTAATAGAAGATTAACAAGCCTAATGGGATTATGAATAAAGTAATCAGATTTTATTTATTTTATGAACTAAAGTAGTTCCCTTCCGTTTTAAATAAACGATCTATCGGTTTCAAAAAAGGAGAAGGAAAAAAAAGTAAAAAGGTGTATAAGGCCAATGAAGTTGGAATTTGAAGATAACATCCACTACTAATTATTAATTTGGGATAGTGACAATTTTAATTAATTTTGGAGTTGTGATAACTTTACTCATCCGAAAACGACGCCTAGGCCTGGATTTGCACATCACCAATTTTCTGTTAGATTTTGAGGCAACTTTCTGATTGAATCATGTGGAAATATATTATGCATCTATTTATTTGAAGATAATTTTTCATCACTGGTATTTACTTCTTCAAACATATTTTAAATTATTTATGTATGAGCTATATGCATGCACTAATTGACCAAGTTACATAATCGAACATAGTAAGTTACTATTTGTAACAAATTAAAGTCTACCTTCCTAAAGTGAAATTCAACCTCAAAAAATTCAGTACGAAAAGTGAGAGAAAAAGAATGGATTAGAAACAAACTTCCTACTTCCTATGCAAAAAAAAAAGGGAAAAGATAAAAAGCAAAAGCATATATTCACAACAGAAGAGAATCGCAACATCCAAACCTATTCCCATCATCATCACACACTGAACAAAGCACCTCGTTCTCACACACCCACACATCACCTACTAAAGCAGTATTATCTTCTGCACTTTAGGGTAAAAACATACAGCTTTTTATTCATAATAGATGCAGATACAACCTAGTTATGGGACTCAGGGTTGGACGGGAGGCTTTTCCAAGTCCTCCAGAGAGCGGAAGAACGCCTTCTCCTCCAACACCGAGCCCCCGTTCGCGCTACCTTCGGCACCAGGGTCGCAGCCCAAACCCGGGTTCTCATCCGTTGCAGGCCCGAACACCCCCGTCTTCGGGTGAGGAGCCCAGTACTCATCCGGCTGAGGTGGGATCAAATGGTCCGGGACCACAGTCGAGTTCACAATCTCCTCCGGGTTCTTGTCGTAAGCTGAAGCTTGCACACTCCTGTTGTATACATACATTGTGCAAATGAATTGATGAACATACTCAAATTCAGCTCCCATAAGACAAAAGATTCTGTTGAAATTAATCCATGTTGGATAGTATGATTGCCACATAATAAACAATATGCAGTTTATGAAATGTTATGATCTCCGACTTTCCATATACTTAGTCCCCATGTCCCCAAATAAGCTGGATGTGGGCAATTTACTCTTTAACCATGGAAGATCGAGAAAAGAAAAAGAATTTGCATTCCAGACAAGATTTATATCCAATTTGACAATTATTCAGGGACGGAGGGAGGTTCCCTAGTCGTCAACATGTGTATCCCATGAAAGTGGACAATTTCACTCATTTTACCCCTAATTAGTGGACGAAAAACCGAAAAAAGAAAGAAAAAGAAAGAAAAAGAAAATTAATCAAGCAAAAGTCACATGGAGTTCCACATCCCATCCTCTAGTTTAGATAGAATCAAGGCATCCGAAGCCACCACTATATAAAAGTTAGAATTGAAATAAAGCCTCTATAATAGGACATTTTTTCATGAGAATATATAGCCAAAATGCCATGTTCTTGGCAACGACAGCAAAATCCAATCTACAAAGATGATCACTTCATTCATAGCATCTTTGAACGCATGTAAATGAGTACAGAAATAGTCCTATACTTGATTGAGACTTTTGAAAATTATCAGCCAAAAAAGGGTTCATTCTACATAAAGGGGTATTATGTGATACAAGATTTTCTTGAACTTGATGCTACAAAAGATCATGCATCAATTAAATTGGTTTGCACCCACCATCAGCAATAGAATCAACATCTAATACCAATCATCAATTGTAGATTATTTAATTTAAAATGGTTTAGACTTCTCAATCCCCTTTTGTTTAAGCTTTTCAAGTTATTTTTTTTTATTTTGTGATTTTCACTGTAAAACATACCACCCTTTTGAATATAAAATCTCATCCTGTATTAAATAGTCTAAGGAAACATGAATCACTAAACCAATTTAGAGAATGATCAATTATGTGAACTGAATAGCAAAAAAGAAAGATGAGAAACATTAGATTTACAAAATAATCACAAAAGAAAAAAATATTTGGAATATGAGAAGCCCCAACCCCACCAACCTATGATGCTGGGCCATCAAAAGAGTAAAAAATTATCAATAGCCACCAAACTAACCTACTTCATCATGAAAATTTGGAGGATAAATATCTTCTTTTCAAAGAGAAAAGAAGCGTGAAGAAACTAGAATTGATGGACACTGACATGAGAGCTAGAGCTTTTCTTCACTTCATCAAAATCTTATTCCAATGTCTTAATCTCTTAGCAAAATAACACAAAAATGTCTTCTAAAATATCATGATTACCCAAAAAATAATGTTTCCCTGGATTTAGGTTTATTTCCCCCAACTTTGTGTGTGTAAACAAGTCTCAGCGGATGTGATCAATCATGAAGAAACTACCAGAAAAAAAAATGAAGCTATCAACAACTGCTAAAACTTAGCTTCGATCATGCGAACTGCGATCATATGAATCCTATGATCACTGCACAAAATTAATTGCTTACTACTATTCCTTGGGAGCAAAAATCAGGTGAATAATCGACATCACCAGCTACACACACACAGACCTTTGGTGGGGCTGAGAAATGGCGAGGGAATCGCGAGAGCGGATCTGGCCAGCTAATCTTTTGCCCAAATTCGCCAGTCCACGAGTGCGCTGCAAATTAGCGGCCATGCAAATATCACTCACAGTCTGCAGAGAGAAAGAGGTTTCAATAAATTCGGGGGAGAGGGGGAAGTGTTGAGAGAGAAAGCAAAGTTACTGGAAGGAATTGAAAACAGAGGGATCCTTTTGATTTATAGAGGGAGAGTGGATAGTGTCCGTATGTCAGAAGTTGATTGTCTGTTTGTGCCTGCCATGACCGCCACCTACCACCATACTACGGACGGAATTCCATAATTCCGTTAACTTTTGACGGAATCGTCACGGTATATTTGAATTATTGATAATGGCACTGTATGAGATATAATAAAATATTTAAACCGTGATAGGATTTAAAATAAAAATAAAGATAGATCCAAGGTACGTATATGTTAATATTATTTAGTATACAAGATAAAAATAAATATAAAAATAATAAGTATTTGATTAGTTAAATTATACTCTATCCGTCCGCGATAAAATGTCCCATTTTACTATAAATGGACGTCCGCAATAAAATGTCCCATTTCTCTTTTACTATTTTTGGTAAATGGGCCCCACACTCTACTAACTCATTACACTCATATTCCATTATAAAACTAATATATAAAAATGGGACCCATATTCCACTAACTTTTTTCACCCACTTTCATTCATATTTATTAACAAAGTTAAACAATTTCTTAAAACTCGCACCGAGTCAAAATGGATCGGTTTATCGCGCACGGGGGGAGTATTATAAATAAATTGTAGAAAGACGTTTTTGTCCTTTTTGATATAAATATATTGCGTTGAATTTAGTAATGAATAATTATTTTAAAATTAAACAACTAAACTAAATTATTGAATTTTAATGTGAAGTTAAGATAAATCAAGCAATAATCTGCCAATTAATCAAGGTAAATCAAGACTTATTAGGGATGTCAATTGAGTCAATCCGCTTGGGTTCGGGTCGACTCTATCAGGTTGTTGGGCTATTCGATTACAAGTAATTCGGGTTGTAATTTTTACGGGTTATAAATTCTCAACCCTAACCCTAAATTATTGGGTTTTGGGCTAACCCATCGGGCTCAAAAAAATTTATGAATTTTTTAATTAATATATTAATTTTGATAATTGTATATTTGTAACAATAAATACATCAATAAATAAATGTCATTTCAGCTCAAAACTAATATATAGCTTTTAGAGAAGTAAGAAAATATATTTTTTTAATAGATGTTATAGTAAAATATAGAAAAGTGAAATGATGAACATAACTTTCGAATATTGAATCAAAATGCATTTTTTCACATACATCTGAAAAAAATATTATTATACTAACTTTCAAAAGTTGGAAAAATAATAAATTAATGAAGTTTGAAAACTAATAACGAGAACTCGCTAATTTCAGGTCGACTATGTGGGTTCGGGCTATCTTCGAGTCAACCCTATCGGGTTGCAGGTTATTCGGTTTAGGGTCATAAGGGTTGAGATTTTTTTCGGGTTGGAATTTTTCAACCCTAACCCTATCATATTATAGGGTTAATCATGGTCAATCCATATGTTTCAGGCTAAATTGACATCCCTAAGACTCACTGATTAATTAGTGATTAATAAATTATATTTAATAACTAATTTAGCTAATTAGTTACTGAAAAATTAATTAATTAGTAGATGAATGAGTGTTAGTCAAATAAGCTCATCGATAGTCTCTGTGACATCTTTGGTGAGAAAATAAGATATAGAATGCGACAAACTCGTTCGGAGCAGCCAAAATGGTGGCCGAAAACCTTGCACGACGGCCACTAAATAGAAAACTGAAGCCCAACAATCAAAATGAATAAAAGTCAAACAACAAATTTGGCACATAAATCATCATAGCCACTGATCGAATTAGAAAACCAAAGCCCAATAATTAAAATGAATTAAAGTCGAACATCAAATTTGGCTCTGAAATCATCACAACAACCGCGATGATTTCACTGCCATCCAAACCAGAAACCCAAATCGAATCTTAGCACAAACCACGCGGAACTGAATTGGATAAACAATGAATCAAAGGCCAAAATAGGTGGTCAGAACCAAGAACCTACCTAATGTGAGTGGCAGAAACAGAACGGCTCAGACCATGTACAAAATCGAAACTAGAGTTGTCCCACCATGCTACAACGACTGGCATTCTCCGTCGAACAAAACAAAGCAAAGCTTCGAAAATGACATCACAACCACTACACATCAATCCCAAATTGAACACCTAATGAAATCCAAATTGAACCAAAATCGAAGTCCATCGCCATACTATATGAGATACAAAATCGAATAGAAAAGGAAAATAATTAGGCTCAGATTTGGAGAACAAATCACCACCGCCATACCATACCATACCATACCATACCATAACCATACCATACCAAGTATGAAATCGAGCAGAAAAGAATAAGAAATAGGCTCAGATTTGGAGAACCGAGAATGATGACGTTCTTCGATGTTATTACTTTACATATATACACCATAATAAGGGAGTTTGTGGTGGGTTTCGATCGTAGATATGCGTATTGCTCTTTAAAATTGCAAGTCCGAGAGTTGTACTTCAATTGAGCTTAGACGGTACAAACTCGATTTTCAGGCGATTTTGACGAGAACCCAAACTAAAACCAAAATCTCACGAAAAACTGTGCACTGTGAAACTCAATCGAAACTCACTCGATCGGCCAGACTCGCAAGATACGATGGCAGCCATGGAACAAGAAGGCCTCGCGGATCACCGACACTACCGCCACACACCTTCATTACGACCGGACACCAACGAATAGAGAGAGAGAGTATTGCGTGAGAGAGAGAGTTCGAAAATCCGAAGGGCATAAAGGGAAATGATGGAATCAAGATGGTGTATCCTATGGGGGGATGGTGAGTTATGGAACATTGACATTTCCAAGCAAAACAATATTTTGTGCACTTACTAAGATGGATTGAGTTAATAAACACGGGCCTCGTCCTTCGTATCAAACACTCAAAACATTGCTATTGGCCTAAGATATTTTTGCTTATCTTGTTTTATAATGAGTACCAAAAGAACACTTATGGTATATGCTCTATCGTTTAGGGTCTATTATTTAAAAAAAAAAAGACAAATAATAATTTAAGGAGTGGTTATTTCTTAATTTTGTCACCTAAATTTTATTTTTGTAGATCCGCAACCTCAATTTGCGAAAAAAGTTTATAAAAAGTGGTGATTAATCATTGTACTATTTAACATTTGAATTTATCATTTGGCGAGTGATTATTTCTAAATTTTGTCACCTAAATTTTGCTTTGTTTTTGGGGAGGATAAATAATAATTTGCGGAGGGATTGGTTATTAGTTGCGTCACTTGTTTTTTTCGTAGATCTGCAACTTCAATTTGAGAAATTAAAAAGTATATAAAAATCGATGATTAATCCTTGTAACTATCGAACATTTCAATTGTACATTGTAATTCTTGTAATTTAGCAATATTCATTTTTATGTGCGATTATGATAAACATCTCAATTTTCAATTTTTTTCACTGGAAAACGAAAAGAAAGAAAAAAAATTATATACTTCAATGTAAATTTGAATATATATATAGGGGTGCGTTAGACTAAGTACAACCCTATAATGTTTAACTAAGAACAAATCTCGACCATTAGATTACACCAATGGACGGTCCGGATTTTATTATACGATACAACATTACACCATTACGGGAAGAGCATCATAGGGGCA
>JAYDZE010503108.1:0-34021 GCA_034509125.1 Monilaria moniliformis
GATTTAGTTCGAAATTGAAGCTCAAAGTGTGTGTTATGCGTTTGGCAACTTGGTTCAAATTTTGTGGATAAAAAACTCAAATTGATGGATGGAATGAGATGGGTGAGTGTAATGTGTGTGTTGATGAGTGAATTTTGTGTGTGGGAGTGGAGGACTTAGAAAGTGGGGAGAAGGGAAGAGAGAGTTAGGGTTTGGAAGGGGGATGAGTGGGGAAAAAGAGGAGGAAAAAGTGTTAAAAAACTCACACCCGCGACTGGCACCCGGCCGGGTGGGCCTTGTGCCACACCACCCGGCTGGGTGCAACATTCTGTCTCTCCCAGACGCATCCACCCGGCCGGGTGGTACCGAAATTCATGACCACCCGTCCGGGTGCAATATTTTGTTCCTTAGAGGCATCCACCTGGCCGGGTGGTGCCGAAAATCGTGACCACCCGGCCGAGTGCGACTTCGTTTCGCTAATTGAAGTCTCATTTTGGAGAGACTTCAAGTGAAGTCTCATTTGGGACATGCGTTTTTCCCATTGTTGGAAATTTTATAAAAAAGGTTTCCATTTTGGGATTTTTTGTAGATCCTCACAGATCTAGAATTTTGCCCACATTGATGAGACTTCAACATCTGCGTTAGCTAGATCTTCATAATCTAATGTAAGGTGTATAATATTCAATGTTTTATGGGCTTATCCTTGCATGTTGGACTATACTTTTAATTATCAAACATATTATAATAATTCAAAATTTCATCTATATTTTTATCTTATGATGATAAGACTTAAACATCTATGTTGAATCTACATAATCCAATGTAAGGTCTATAGTATTCATAATTGTAGGAGCTTTTCTCTCATAATGATAATACTTCAACATTTATGTCAGATTTACATAATCTAATGTAAGGTCTATATTACTCATAGTTGTAGGAGTTTATGGACTTAACATCTCATGTCCAACTATTTTTTCCGACAATATACACCGAATATGTCGAACTATTTTGTCCCAGGTAATATACACCATACGTAATGATCGATCTTATTTTCGCGGATTCGTCAAAGTCGGATATGGGTTAGGAATTTGTAAAGAGTGACACGAAGATTTTTACGTGGTTCGATCGGAAATGATCTACATCCACGGCTCAAAGCGTATAACTTGAGTGTTATTATCGTTTGATTACAAGTGTCGGGTGTTCCGCCACTTCTATCTCTAAGACCCTCACTATTTATACTATTACATGAGTTTAATCTGAGTAAAGGAGTCATTGAAGAGACTCATCAGTTACAAAGATCGTGGGGCGGTTTCTGAGATCATGGTTTACGGTTGAAAGTAGTGGGGGTAGTGGACAGTCGCAGCCGAGCTTCTATCCTCCTTAGTGCCGAGTTGCATGTCTCTGCTCCGAATTCCTTTGTCACCGAGCTGATAATATTTAACCTTTGGTCCGAGCTCCTTCGTGGACGAACTGTTGGCCTTTGGTCCGAGCTCCTTTGCGGACGAACTGTTGGCCTTTGGTCCGAACTCCTTTACTGCCGAGCTGTTTTGCTTGTGGGCTGGGCTGGACTTCTCATAGGCCGAACTCGTCGCCTCTGGGCTGAACTTCTGGTGGGCCGGACTGCATATCCTATCACGTAATATAATAATCTGAAAATCGAATACTCACGTAATCTACATGATCAAATATGAGGTCCAGTGGCGGATCTGGGGGGGCGGCCGACCCCCCCACCCCCTCCGTCCCCCCGAACATCTATTTTTTTATGTTATGAGAAGAGATGCACGATTGATTGGTATTGAAGATTTGGGTAACCTTTCTCGAAAGATTGTTGAAACTAAAAAAGAGAGAATTTTTCCATTAGTTTATCGCTTGATTGAATTGGTATTGCTCTTACCTGTAGCTACTGCATCTGTTGAAAGAGTATTTTCTGCCATTAAATTTGTCAAGACCGACCTACGAAATAGGATGGGAGATGATTGGTTGAACGACAATTTGGTGACATACAATGAAAGGTCTATCTTCGCTACGGTTTCTAATGAATTTTTTTTGAAATGTTTTCAAGCTATAGATACTCGTAGAAGTCAGTTTCCGCGGTCAACATACGTTAGTGCTATTTGAATTATAATATGTTATTTATTTTATTATAAAAAAACATATTTGAGTATTATGTTTAATTTTTTTTTCCGCCCCCCTATTTTTTTCGTCTGGATCCGCCACTAATGAGGTCTATAGTATTGATATATAATTGGAAGAGCTTTATGGACTTAGCATCTCATGTCGGACTGTTTTTTCTCTGACAATATACACCAAACGCAATATAATGATCCAAAAATTAAATACTCACATAAATTCTATGGTCCGTCAAAAAAACTCTAATAATGAAATGCAACAATGTTCTTTTATTGGCTCGATCTACTTGAGCATCACTTCATTGATATATTAGAGAAACATGACCTATTTACAACCCTAAATTGCAGTCATGTTTAGTTATTTTAGAGAAGAATATTTATAATTTAAAAAATTTCACTCAAGGAACCTATTATTGATGTGATTCTTGAATATTAATGAAATGTAGTTATTTCAATGAATATGATAAAAATTCAAACGATTGGTCGATGGGAATTCTTATTCTATGAACTTGAGTTGTTGAACGTGTATTGTAACATCCACTCTACAAAATAACTAAAAAAATAATAATTTATCATATCATATATTTATAGAGGCTTTATTCTAATTAATTAATAAATTTTGATCTTAGCTAAAAGTCGAAATGAATTCATGGGATAGTTCAGTCGATACTCAATGGAGTGACGTTTTTCATATCATATCATATCATTTACCTTACAAGTTTGTGTTACACACATGTTCCCCTATTATTATTATTACTATTTTAATAATATTTATTATTATAATATAATCAATCCTAATTAACGTTTATTATTAAAAACTAACATTTAGTTATAATGTTCTGATATAATACACCTTAGTATATAATTAATTATTAGATAAAATAATAAATTAAATATTAATAAATAATTATAAATCGTAATTGAATATCACGAACTTTAATAAATAATTATAAAATTAAAATATGACACAAAAAATTAAAATTGAAGACAAAAATAATAATTAAATAGAATTGGAATACCAAAAAATAAGATAAATTAGTAAATAGTAAATTCCAAAAGTACAAAAAAGCAAAAATAAAGCAGCAAATGGAATAGTGAAATACCCGGGTTTTAACAGACCGGTCAAACCCGGATCCGATTTCCATAGCTCCGTGATCTCCTCAATTAGGGTTTCTATTATTTTGGGGAGAAATCAAAACTTTCTCTATTCGTTCCTTCGTTTGGAAGAAAATTGCTGGTAGATCTCGTTTTCCACTTGAATTTCACAGTTCAAATCGTACGTATATATTTGTGAGGTTTGATAATCTCGAAACTTTTATTTTCAGAAGCCATGGATGAGCAGAAATTGGAGAATCTGAAGATCCAATTGCAGCAGTTACACAATGAAGCACACGAATTTGTGCAGAGTATCCCGCCAACGCAGCTCTATGGTGCTATCGGAGTAGTTGTTTTCACTATATTTTTCTTCTTAATCAGTAAGCTGACTCAACAATCTTAACTTTTTTTTTTTACCGATTCGAGGTGAATTTTGAATTCTGTTATTTTTTCCCCTGTTGCTCGAGGTGTGTGCTCGTGTAGCATTGTGTTTGTGCATGTGATTTCTCTATAAGTTGTAAGCGATCTTCTCACTGCTCCTATTTTGTTAAGTGATCGATAATCTGCAGTTTCATCTTTAGAGTAATTCAATCAATTGTGGATAAAAATCACTGGATTTCATACTTGCGCTGTTGCCTTATGCACAATTGTCATGCCAATTTTAGGCAGCTTGAAGATGTGAACGAGTTGAATCTATATAAGTATGTTTCGAGCGTGGTTTGATTTATCCTTGTCTGTTGAGCTTCAAATTATGTTTAAATTTAGTTTGATTAATTGCTAGAGGACTGACATTGTTTGAGCTATAAAAAAGTGACATAAGGGTTGAGGTGTTTGCTAGTTTCAGTATGATTTTATCATTTTAAGTGATAGAGTGGAGCTTGAGCTGATCTTAATTTAATCAAACCAGAAAGAGTGTAAAAGCTTAGTTCATTATGCTTCATGGTTTTAACTGAAATGAGATTTGAGCAATTGGCAGTCTTATGATGAAATAGTTCAATTATGATTCTCAAGATAGGACATAGTAGGTTACTCTTGTAAGATGTTGCAGTTGTGCTTCAAGTTTGATTGCATTGTGTAATAGGGAAAATGTAAAAGAGCCGACCAGTTTATGGCAAAATGACTTTTTATTGTCTGGGGAAAACTGTCCCAGTATATAAACTTTTGGTAGAAAATTCTGAAATGCATATATTAAACATGTGTTTTTTTTTATGCCCTGGTTTGTATCGTCAGTTGCATGACAATGTATATGTGCACTCTGTTCATTTATATAAAATACTTTTGGGTGCAGTTCGTCTTTTCAAGCGTAGGGCTTCGAATACTGTTGTTCTCACTGGGTTAAGTGGAAGTGGCAAAACTGTTCTTTTTTACCAGGTACACATGCAAGAAAAAGTTTTAGATGATTTAGATTCTCTTCCTCTTTTCTTGAATCTGAGTACTTTTAAAAGTCAACTTTATTAAAATTTTCCCACTCCAGCTTCGAGATGGCTCCTCCCATCAGGGTACTGTGACATCAATGGAACCAAATGAAGAAACATTTGTACTGCACTCAGAGACAACTAAGGTGATGTACCTTTATTTTTCTTCTGAAAAGGGTTTTAAATAAAATCTTCGAGCATGTTTAATTAGTCTCTTGCAATACTATCAGTTTCCAGCAAAAAGCAATTATATCATCTAATGCAGACTCTAGAATATGTTACTGTGCTGTGTGCAGCTTGCAAAATACCCATTTGTTCTTTTTCATCAAAGAGTAATAACAATAAGTGTTGGACTAAATATAATTCGGTTACATGCTGCAGAAGGGAAAGGTGAAGCCTGTTCACATTGTTGATGTTCCTGGGCATTCACGTCTTAGACCCAAACTAGATGAATTCTTGCCTCAGGCAGCTGGAATAGTTTTTGTAGTAGATGCTGTGGAATTCTTACCCAATGTTCGTGCTGCTTCAGAGTATGTGCTATTTGGATTTTAAACACTGTCTTGCAGAGGTCCATAATGGCATCTCATGTTGTATAGTTTGATTTTTATTATTTATTGTTGTATATTTCATGCAGGTACCTCTATGATATTTTAACCAAGGCTAGTGTTGTGAAGAGAAAGATCCCTTTGCTACTCTTGTGCAACAAGGTAGACAAAGTTACAGCACATACAAAAGATTTCATTAGAAAACAGCTGGAGAAGGAAATGTAAGATAATTACTTCCAACGCCTCTTTCACATTTGCTCTTCTTCTTGGTATATTTGTATGTCGTGACACTGATAAAGAACTCCCCTGCCCCCAAGCATCGCCAGAAAATATCATCTTAAACTAATTAAGTGGTATAAAAGTGGACAAATTGTGGTGTTATTCATACCTCTGGAAAAATTCATACACGTCAAATCAGCTAAATAAGCATGATGCCTATGGGCTTGGATCAGATCATTGCTTGTACATCTCGCGAGTTTTAGATGAAGGTTGTGTGTGTGTAACTAGATGCTGTGACACTCTTAACTTTCTAACTTTCAGAAAGCTAATGAAGGATGATAGTAGCTTTGACTAGATGTTTTTTAGGTTATTGTGTGAAGCCTTGAATACATATATACTCATACCCATTGCATTGCTTGCTTCTATATTTGTCTTAGATTTAATACTGTAAGTAATGAAACTTCATTGCGAATCATATTTCTCAGCGACAAGCTCCGTGCATCAAGAACAGCATTATCTTCAGCCGACATTGCTAATGAATACTCACTCGGGGTACCTGGAGAAGCTTTTGCATTTCATCAGTGCCTCAACAAAATCTCAGTTGCAGAAACGTCTGGTTCAACTGGTAACATCTCTGAGTTAGAGCAGTTTATCAGGGAACATGTTCAAGCTTGACCGGTTGGACCAAATTAGAACCATGGTTGTGATTTTTTCTACTGGTGACTGTAAAAGCTGTGAGATCTGCAGAGACGAGAGAGCAAGAAGAGCGGAATTCAATGTATAACCTCAAATTCTTAATTTTCAGTTACAGAATATTTGTGGCAATTGTGTACGAACTTTTTTGTTTAGACATACAATTGTATGAAGTGTGTTCAGTATTAGCCAATTTATGCTCCTAGGATATATTTTTATGAGCCTTTTCCCCTCATAATTGTTGTTGCTGCCTTGCTTTCGGGTTGGGGCTATCTTGATAAATAACGCCGTTTAATCTTGAATGTAAGAGAGAAGATCCCATATAATGGAATATGCATCAAGCCAACACCCAAATACCTGCCAAATTTGTTCATTAACTATGAGAGTGAGAGAGAGCGTATAGACAGAAGAGAGTAGAGTTTATCGAGTGTGTGTGTGTGTGTGAGAGAGAGAGAGAGAGACAGAGAGGGGTTACCATAAAGGGGCATAAGGCGAAGACAAGTCTAGGAAGGTATACGGCCAACTGTTTCACATAAAGATTTCAACCTCAGAAAATGTCAAACAAGGCTAGAAATATTTTGATTAAGAAATAACTAAGATAATTAATTATTTTTATTTTAAAAAGAAAAAAACACAAACCTCATTGAAACACAAGCATGGATGATCCACTGGAAAATGACGAATACACATGTCCACAGAGCAAAATATGCAATACGAAAGAAGGGGAAACTCTGCAAGGAAAAAATCACACTTCTTTTAGTCGATATATCTTAGAAGCAAACTTAGGTTTACGACCATTTCGGAATGGTTTGCAGGCTCGTCCGAGGAAGAGGAAAATAAAAGGGTTTTCCGAGAATACCAGGGCGTTTAAAATGGTGTCGCCGAGGAGGAAAATTGCGTTGACGGAATGCATGCAAACGACCAGCTGTGTTACATAGTATACAGCAAATCAAATTTTCAACAATACATAGTCCATAGTATTGTTATACGGAATCGAAAAACATTGTACTTACAAAGGTTAAATCGTCTTCTTTGCTGTACAGTACGAGCCAATACACTGAATCCGTGAGCATGACAGCCCCAGTGCACATCTGCAACGCAAGTAAAAGGAAGTGATAAACATGAGCAAGAACATTCTTATCTATAGCAAGTTCTCGTCTTAAAATACACTAATGGCCTACACTTGCAGAAACAAAGGAAGTTTTTTTCATGATTTTGGAGTACAACCGATAAAGAGCAGCAGCTGTAAGTCATAGGTGGAGAAAAATTACCTGAAAGATTATTTGAAAGGCATATTCTGCGATAGATGGAGTTACCGGAGTAGGGTTGTGAGAGTCGTCCAAGCTTGTTTTTGTGGTGTCCAGTGGTGGTACAAACAGGCCTTGCTCTGCATCTGCAACGATGGAATGATCCCCCTTCGTCTCCCGTTTAAGGCAGCAACGCAGACATCCGAGGATGGAGAGAGATGAAGCCATCTACAGAACATAAGAAACTTATGTGATTATAGTATATTACAAGATCCAAGTAAGTAACAATATAATGAGAGCTTACAACATATTAAAAATGTAAATTTATGTAACATACCCCAAAATAGATGGTTACCAATGTGAATGTCCACCTGCAAAAATGGAATTATCAGAACAAAATTCACTTAAACCATAAACATCTTATGTGAAAAAACAGAAATATTGGAACACGTCTACAAAAACTGCAAAAAATAGGAAGTGATCAAGAAACATATAGTAGGCTCATATCTTTCACAACATGATATCTATTAGAGCAGAGATTTTAAGCAAACATTGAGCACACATAAGAAGAAAATCGAGATGAAATCAGATGCAATAGCCTTAACTGCGTGTAGTAGTAGAATATGCCAACACCATGGAGAATAGTATCAGCAAGAATCAATCCTAGCAAGGTGCAGAAAGCAACAATCCGAAAACCAAGCAGCCAAACGGGATGGATCGAACTTGAACATGTTGCCCAAGACGCGCCCTTGTTCCTCTGATCCCCACTTGCACGGCTCGTAGGCGGGCTGCGCCCTTCATACCTCCATATAATGAGCGCTGCAACGATCATAGTCACCGCAATCCATATTGCACACAGCAAGAATCTCCAGTTCAGCCAGTAGCTCGGGGCCGTCGTGTCCGTTGCCATCACAGACCACCAAGCACCATACAACACTTCTTCTGCTCAAAATTTCAAGATTTCAAAATGTCAAAATTTCAAAATTATATCAAAATCTAGTATTATTTGGTGGGATATATCAATATTCAGTTCATTAAAGCATGAAAACAGCTATCTTATCTTGAAATTGCCGAACTTGTGTATATTCTTGACATTTTTGGTAAATTCCACCATGAAAAATGTAGAATTGTGAATGTCGATAGCATAATAGACAACACAACACAAGTAACACAATCGTGCTAAATTCATTACATATTAGCAACAAACTCCAACCAATTTCAACACCAAATATTACTACAGACATAAATGTGTAAAAAAAAAAACCCTTTTTACATACTAAAAGTAAAAGGGCTCACAAAAAGGGCAATCAATATTTGAGAAAGAAAAAACGCAGAACAAACACTTATGCAGACTTATATTTGCATACAAAGCAATCAATTTTGTAGAGAGATTTAGAAAGTGAAGTGTGTGGGATGTGGAGAATGATGATTGATACCTGAATCTTCTCGAAGTCACTGAATTTTCCCGAAATTAATGTTAATCAGAGATTCTAGTACTAGGAGGTCTTCTCCTTTTCCTCCTGCAGTAGACTGATAGAGCCGAAAAAATGCCTAAATTCCGTTTCCTGATTCTCAGCTATGTTCGTTAGAGATGGGGTGCAGGATTGTCCGGCCAGTGAAGAGAGAGAGAGAGATATAAAATTTCAATATGACAATAGCTCCGCTGCTCCCATCATTTGACTAGTATTCAGTATCTTCCGATCAAGATCCGTTGACAAAAAAAAAATAGTGAAAAATAAAGTTACACGTGGGTGCATTTCCCTCGTGAACACAAAATAAAATAATAAAAAAGCTAGTCCATAGTTTTTTACCATTTATTATCACAAAATACCTATTAGTTGTAATATTCTTTTGGATAAATGAAGTTTTAAGGATTAATTGGCTCCAACTTGAACTCTTTCACCTCACACATTAACAACTTTATTATCAAAATTTCACATTTTCCTTAATTATACCACGATCTTCAATTTTTTAAAAACTTCTTAATTATACCACGATTTCAATTCACGAATTTCAATATCTTTTTAATAATTTCACAAAATTCAAATTTCCATATGACATTTGGCTTATAAATTGATTCCAAGAAATGAAAACAAGGTCCTATACGCATCAACGAGTACAACTCCTAGTCTTGTTCCAGTTTTCATCGAAACTTTACCTTTTTTTGATTTATTATGTATAATTAAATATATAAAATAAAGTAGTTGAAAGCAATCAACTCCCAATCTTGTTTTCGGTTCTAGATTATCAACTTTACCTTTTTTCGATTTATTACATATAATTAAATATATAAAATAAAGTAGTGGAAAAAAAAAAAGAGCTCAATTATGTTCCACTTAATCCCTCTTTCATAGCTACACATCTTTCCGGCTAAAGAATGGGAAATCTTTCTCCTGTTAGATGAATCTAATTTTCATTTCATCCGGAGAAAACCATCTTTTCTTAACAATAAAAATTTATTGATTTTTGGCCAAGAATAGTTACACTAATTTTGAAATACAAAAATGCCAAGAACTATACGTATATACACATACATATGTAGATAGCCCTAATTTTCATCATCACCATCACTGAACTGCATTGCTAACAGATCTATGGGCAGTGATCCTAACGGAACTTGAGATTCCACTTCATCAAAAGACTCATCATCTTCACTGAAATCATCATCATCATCATCATCATCATCATCCTTCTCTCCAACTAGGGATCTCGAAGCTGGCGCCGAGCTCCCGCCATTCGAATAGATCGTGGCGGGATAAGAGTGCGCGATTGCCTGAGACGTGCTCTCAAACTCCTCCACCTTCGAAAGAAGCTCGTCCGGGCTCATATTGACCTCGTGCAGAACCGAAGCTCGTCCCGACTCAATGGCCCGTTGCCACAGCGCCATCATCTTAGGGCTTATCCGGCTCGACTCCGAATCTGATTTGAACGAAAAAGCAATGCAATTAGACAAATATACCGATCACCATTAGTTAGCAAGAAAGTAGTTATGTTCGAACCTGAAAGATCAGTAGGGGACGGGCCATTAGCAGAAGGTAGGTACATCCGAGGAACTTCGTCCCGATACATAGATTTCCACTCCCTTCCTCTCCACATCAGTATTTGCTCATCATCGAACGATAGCAGCACGCAGGGCACCAATTCCTGCGGTCGAAGGTGAGACGAGATTAGAGATGTCGTTAGGGGAAGAACGACGATGAATTGCAGAGAAGAAACGAACACCAACCTTCAATTTAGCTCCTATCTTCTTGTAATCACTAGGTTGCAACCCTCTGCAATCTATCTTCACCAATTCGGACCCTTCAAACGCGGTCCTCACATCCCTCACCAGGGTGATGTAAACCCCATTTTTCGCTACAAACAACACGATTTGGCACGAAAGCAAGTTCACAGCAAGAAGATAAAAAAATAGAACAAGATAATGTCTTTGAATACACTACCTAACTTTCACCTTAAATGAAAATGCATCATAAGAGAAACCTCTCCAGTTGAAGAGTGCCTTTTCTACTAGAGATTAGGACAATATAAGCCCTAATTTTTGAGATTAGGAAAAAGCATGAAGCAATACATGTTTTTGAGTTTATACCTAATTTACGGATTGGGAGAAGTCTTTTCCCTTTCGTTCTCAACTCATCTGCTTCTTCCTTCGTCAGCCCCTCCGGGGCATCTTGAATAAGCTTCGGATAAACTGGTGTAGCCGGTTTCCAAAGCATTATAGGTAAGCGAGGCCGTTTTTGGTGATCGTAGTTTCTGCCACGGAACAGATACAACACTCCACCCATCCTATGAATAATCTTGCCACCGGATTTTTCCTGCAAGATCAGTACTCACTAGTTAGGTAGTCATAAACAAACAAGATGTCCATGGCGTTTCTAGTAGCAAAAGCGTCGCCAAGACTAAGGCAAGAACCCATGATCACCAGAAAACCGATGAGAAAGTGAGAACCTCAAGGCACCGACATATGTTATCCATGTCAACAGTTGGGACACCCAAACAACGGACTTTACAAACGGGCTGTCTCCTCCAATGTGTGTGGATCAGCTCCAGCATATTATGTGTTAATCCGTCTCTACCTACAGAATCCAACATTTCAATCAAGCATCCCAGCACAATGCAACACGAAATTCTAGACACTAACTGAAATCATCATCCCAGCAAAAAATCGAAACAAAAAGACATAATCCCACTGGAGTTATCTAGAAATGCAGCTCTCAAGAAACTGAAAAACAACAATTGAAATAGCAAGAAACAGCATAATGCATCCGGCAATAAATAAACTGAAAAACAACAATTACAACAGCAAGAAACAATTTTTAAAGCATCATAATACATTAAATCAGTAAATTCGCATAATCCAAATACCGAATCCAAACAAGAAAAAAATCAATTCCCCAATTTACTTGCAACTTTCAGGAACTGAAACAACAACAAATAAAACAGCAAGAAACAATTTTGAAGCATCATAATACATCAACTCACCTAAATTCCCATCCCAACACGAAATCCAAACAAGAAAAACACACACAGAATCCCACTTAACTAATCCAAAAATGCAACTCTCAAGAAACAGAAACAACAGCAAATGAAACAGCAAGAAACAATTTTTAAGCATCATAATACAATAACAAACTAAATTCCCAGCATCCCAAAACGAAATCCAAACAAGAAACACACAAACCCAAAAATCCCACTTAACTAATCCAAAAATGCAACTCTCAAGAAACTGAAACAAAACCAAACAGCAAGAAACACTCTTGAAGCATCATAACACAACAACTCACTAAATTTCCATCATCCCAACACAAAATCCAAACAATTAAAAAAAAAAACACAAAGTCCCACTAAAAAAAATCTGGCAACGCAGCTACAAACAAAATGAAAAACCAACAAGAAAAACAGCAGCAACAAACAATCTCTCCATTAAAAAAACTCACCTAAATTCACCTGTTTATTACTAGACAACAAAGGTTTCACCATCTCTCTCATCTCCGACCTCGTCAGCGGCGCCCCCAACACCTCCTTCCGCGGCCTCACATTGAACTTACCCATCTCATAGCCCCTCAGCATCTCGTACCGCTTCGACCACAAATTCTCATTCGGATTTTCATCACCCCCGCCTCCGCCCAACGGCTCAAATAGCTTAATATTCCTTTTACTCTTCTTCATCGGCGCCTTCCCCGTCCACGGCCGCGGCATAGTGGGAGGCGCGAAGGGCAGAAATGCGGGCTCCCGAATCGCCAGAGGCTGAGCCTGTGGCGTCTCGGAATAGCTGTACATAAATTCGAAAGGGGCGCCGGGTAATTGATAGGAAATTCCGGAATTTCCGATGACGACGGCGCGGTCATCGTTGTCGGGCTGGATTTTCTGCCCGGGCCTGACGGGTTTGTAGTATTTGGAGGTGCGGTGGTGGGAATTGAAGGCGGGGTTAGTGGAAGGGTCTGATTTTGGGCGGCGTTGGGATTTTAAAGTGGGGTATTTGGGGGGTGGGATTGGGAGTTTAGGGGGGGGAGAGGGGTGGGCGGAGGGGGGTGGGGTGGTGGGGAGGGAGGAGAAGAGGTTTGGATTTGGGAGTGATGCGAGAATCGCCATGGAAATATGGATTCTGTGGGAGAAATGTGAAGGAGATAAGGTGCAGGGAAATAGAGGGGGGAAATCGGAATTTTTTAAATTTGATGGGTTAGAATATAAATGTTGGAATGATTATTTATTATTGGGAGTTTAAATTTGTAATTCTTGATGAATTCCCCCCCCCCCGAATTTGTTGTCCCGATAACTTGAAAGTTGAAAGTGATTAATATGGCATTTATATACGTAAAATCGGTAAAATTGTAATTTTTTTTACGTAACTTGGATTGGAAATATCAAATATTACTCCCTCCGTGTACGAAAAATGGTCTCATTTTTCCATGTTGGTCCGTCCACCAAAAATAGTCTCATTAGATTTATGGAAAAAAATTCACAATACAATACCCTTAAACATCAATTTATTTACAACTTATACCACTAAAACCCACCATTTTTTATATTTCCAACCATTTTTTCTTCCTCTCTCTCATACTTTATCAACTGTTTTTTCTCTCTCCAATCACTTCACTTTTTCTTCCTATCTCTCTTACTGTGCATTAAAACTCGTGCCTTCCACCAATGAGACTATTTTTGGTGGACGGATGGAGTATTAAACTTCTTTGTGTGAGCAAAATTGTTTTACGATATGTTTATGATTAAGTATCTCCCCACTTCCTTAGCCATCCTAAACTTGAACTAGAGACTTCGCCCGTAAAGTAAATCATCGCATCTAAGGTCCAACTAATTGGAAGAGAATCGTGATTTAATGATTAAAATTTAATTATAGATATTGATAATTTTATTCTTACTCTTAATAGTATCCATGTATATTGGTTAGTTTACAAATTACGAGAATGACAAAAAAATTGTGAGCAGAAATCCGGATATCATTTATTTTGACAAATTGATTGAATAATAGCGAAGTAGTAAAATTTTCATTTTGATTTTCAATCTTGCTATTTTCATTTGAAATATCCAGTTTGATTGTTGCAATGAGATAACTAAATACGTGCATCACCGTATCCACTCATGGGAAACTAATTATTACAAGAACCCACAAAATTAAATTACAATAACATTCATATTTTTTAGCAACTAATAATTCTTGAATCTCCTAATCTCTTCATCTCCTCCAATACCGCTGCGGATTTCTTCTCGCGAATCGCGGCGCTTTTCGGAAATGTCCATCTATCAAGAGATATTACATATTCGATTCATATACACATATAAAAATGACAATATTTCATTTAGTGTAACATCTCAAAAGGCCTACATATATATATTTATTACCAAGAGCAAATATTGAAAATTGAATGCATTATTGCTATTACTTACTAGTGTATGGCCTTGGAGTTATGGACCGGAAATATGAGCGAAAGAAATCCTTGTTTTCCTTTTGCAACTACTTCCACACTGCAAAGTTTTAGCACTCTTTCATAAATATATGTTCATGACTTCATGAGAGAGAGAGAGACCGGTGAGGGTGACGATGGGTTGAATTATAGCACGCTCGGCCAAGGCCTTGACACATTGGTCGCGGTCCATGCGGAGCAGCAAGCATCTCTCTATAAGATTTTGCACCTGCAATTAAATATAGACTATATATAGATTAATTTGTTGGAATAGAATTTCTAAGTGAAGCATAAAATAAATTTGAACCATAGTGATGTAGGTACGAGGGTGGCAATGCAGGCAAGGAAGATGAGGCATTTCTCCTATGTTCGGACAAGAAGTGGACAAATAAAAAAGAGCTACACAATTATGGTTTAAAGGAAGCAAAACAAGAAGCAAACAAGTCAAGAGCGAGAGAAAGAAAGTGAGAGGGAGAAGATATTTTAAGGCCTTGTGGTAATTACAGGCCAAGTTGCGAGTGTTTGAAGGAGAGGTATTATTATCCACAATGTCCAAGTGAAGGGCCAAAAAAGAGATTCACCTCATCTCATGGTCTTACATACAATTGCACAATGTTGGCGTTATATTCTTTAGAAAATTGGGCTGCATAGCCCAAACATGCCGTTCGTGGCATATGGGCTCGGCTTGGCTCGACCTAGGAAAATGCACTAGAAATTGATTTTTCGATTAGACTAGGTCGAAACTTATTTTTAGGCCCGATCTATTTTTGGGTCAGTTCGAATGACTTTCACGTTTTAACGTGGGATTCACTTTACATAGTTCTAATTTCAAGAAAAGAGAGAAAAAAGGGGCAAGTTCTTGTACTAGGAAAGAGTTCTTAACTCAACTTATGTAGTCTTAATCGGCGTAATTAATTTTAGATATTGTGAATTATACTCGCCAAATTGTTTGTTTGTTAAACTTAATTCGTTTTAATTCGATTACCATAACACATTCTCAAATTAAGTATTTGCCCTTTTAAATATTTTCACAAATAATCAAAAATCTTTTACTTAGATGTATGACTGTTTGCAAGTCCAATTGAAGGGAAATGGTTGAAGGTTGAATAAGAAAAAATAGGTTTAAGGTGACATAAATCTCACTCAAAATTCTAATGATTTTGGAGTAACAATAAGAGGGTGCAAAGAATAGCACACACATGTAGATGCTACATCGAGTGAATGAGGAACTATCCACAAATACCTAGTATTTCTTAGAACATACTAGATTCTTCTTCTATTGTCGACACACACCTTCTTGGAAGGCCCCGATGCCGCGTGCTCAGAACTTGATTGTATCTGTATAAATCGTGATTCATAAAAGCTAAAAACTGATATTTAAAAAAAAAAAAAAAAAAAAAAAAAAAAAAAAAAAAAAAAAAAAAAAAAACAAAGAAAGAGAGAGAGAGAGGGAATGTGAAATTTGAGCATTTCACCTTATTCAGTTTCTCCCTAACTGTTTGATTAATAGATTGTGATAGATAGAAATATTCCTGCCAAGATTCAAGAGAGAGAAGAGAAGGATTCATCAACTAACAGAAATGAACCCTTCGTTCCAACACGCGTTTTACTTGGAATCAACTCGAGAAAAATCACTTATAAACGAACCTTATCCGAAGGAACTAATGGCATGTAGGAAGCATGTCCTGTGCACCAGCCCGTGGCTCGCCCAACTTCCTAAAAAAAAGGACAAGGCGTATCCAAACATCACGAAACGTGAAATTCTTGAACGAAATTGTAAATGGGGCGAGTGTAGGAGTACCTTTGAGATAAGGAAGAAGTTGGGGGACATGAGTCCTTGAGCGAAGGAGTGGAAGCAGAGGAAGGCTCTCTACTAGAATTCGAAGGGCCTTTAGATCTTCTACCTGAAAGAAAAGTGGAAGTTTTAAGAGCAATGCAATGGATAAGAGGAACTCTGCAACAACAAGAAGTGTCTATTTCTTAAACTTACTTCACTTTGGACTTACGGTTTAGTCGTGCTAGAACTTCCTTCCTCTTCCCTTCTAACTTCTCTTTTCTGTCGGAGAGGCTCTCATAGTCGGGTGCATATGTTACATGTATTTGGTTTCGTAGAAAAATGGACTCATCTAACTTTCTTTTGGCAAACCTATATCACCAAGATCGGATTCAAGAATTAAGCCTACACATGTGACTAACTTTTGAAACACGCGTAATATACTATATGCACAATAACTCGTCAACAAACTTGTCTATAGTAATATAGACATTTATCATGAGAAACAGATTTGTAAAATGGCCTTTCCCACAGAACTCACCTATACATGCGCCTAATTTACACACACGTAATATGCTGCACATAATGAAAAATCCAACACGCGAATGAGCACCCATATACATATTTATCACAATAAACAAATTGTGAAATGGCATTTTCCACACAAACGATCACTAGTTCGTTAACCAGAAAATCACACACATGCCAATATTCGCACAATATGCTGCATGCAGTGAAAACATACAAACGAATACATGTACAAACACGTACTAATCAAGAGAAACAAATGGTAAAATGCCCTTTTTCCACACAAATCACCACAGAAATTATACATACTCCAATACATTCACCTAATTCATAACATATATACACATATTGACCAAAAGAAACAAATCACAGAACCCCCCTTTCCCAATCACCAAATGCATCAAGTGTAGAAGTTATTTAAAACTCCCACCTTCCTTAAAAGATTCTGGACAGTTCCTGTGGGTTGAGCCCCTTTTTCAAGGAAATATAGAATAACAGGAACATCTAAATAAGTTTGATTCACTGATTGATTAAGCAACATAACTAATCAATTAGCACACAAATATCCATGAAATGCAAAGCATCAAATTGGTATAATCACCTAGCATTGCTGACTTGATGAAATTTGATCCAATAAACATCGGTATACGCCTCACACTCTTAGGCATCCATCGGCTTACACCTAAACAATAATCAATCACAACACCGTCACTAAATTTGCACTTTCACATCAAATTCCCATGAAAAAACAGAATCCCATAGCTACATAAGAAACCCTAACTTTCTTCATTTCTTACATACAATAACAACATAATCTTTCTATAGCAATCTGCATAAACCACTTAATTAAAATCGATCAAAATTCAACTTTTTTCTTCTTAAATCATTCAGAAGTACGCAATCACTTACTCTGCAACTGGGCCATAAGTAGAGAGCAATTTCAGGAGCTAATCTCCACAACCCAAAGAAGGAACATTCCTCACAATCAGGTACCTGCATCAAAAGCCGAAAAATAATTAAATTCCCTTGGGGCGAAGAGATTAAAAAAAAAAAAAATTGAAGGACAAACATTGATTAATCACAAACTGTATAATCGCGAACTGCAGCCTGCAGGGGGCTTGTTTTTTCATTTAGGCGTCGCTTCCCGATCGAATAAACTGCAAATTTGGGAAGAAAAATCGAGAAAACCTTTAGAAAAAATTGAGAATTTCGAAATTTTATTCGAAAATTAGGAATGAATATGTGAATTGGGCTTCATGTCCATATATGTTATGACACAAGATTTTGGGCCCAAATTTGGTCCAATATAAATATTTCTGCAAAAAGCTTTTATAAAAATATATAAATAAATTCCAATCCTAAGCAGTTTTTGTGGAGAAGCGAATATTATAGCTAAGAAAGGCATGAATGTGTCCAAAGATATATAGTTTGGCAGATTCCACTATAGATTTCAAGCATTAGTCTGCAAATTTTGCATCTGAAGTAGTTGATTTGCACTGACATTTTATGATATCTTGGTCTTAGTAATGCAGAGACACAATAAATATTCTTATTCTTGTCGAAAAATGACAAAAATTAACGACATTAATGAGCATTTCCTTTGATCTTAAAGGTATAAAATGAGCATCATTATCGATGTATTATGCCTCTCATTAGTGTTTGGTTTCTAATTTGGTATTAGAAAATGCATAATGTGGTCTGTCTTTCATGTTCATTTTTTGGATAATGCGGATGGGCAAGGTTTACTCAAAGTGCACTAGAAATAGCGGTCGTGGTTCTTTTTGTAAGGAGATAAAAAAGAAATGATAGTATTAAGTATTTAGGACAGTCCAACTTGATTTTAACCTAGCTTAAAATAATTAAAAAATTATAACAAATTTTGTCGTGTCTGTAAGAGTGCGATGCGAGCGAAGAAATCAGAGTGAATACCTCATACTATTTTCCTCTACTTTCACTATCCGGCTCCTTTGATTACCTCCGTGGCACCAACAACATCGTCAACCGAAGTGTTTATTTTTCAGCCCATCATCTCGTTATCAAATTTTGGATCTATCCCGGCAACACAAGATTGGACCCCAAGTAAAAGCCCCATGATTCTAAGTCGGTAGAGGAAAACACATGTTGGCACAAAGTATACAGAATAGCAGCCTTAATTTGTGACTGCATATGTCATACCCAATAATACCAACTTAAATCCACACAACCAAAGCTGTAGCTAGTCACGGATTGCTCTCTCCCCTCCCCCACCACATGCTCAATGAAAATCATATTTCATCTCTTATTCCAAATTTCCAGTATTGCAAAATCACATTTACAAATTATTAAATAATTCAATAAATTGAGTAAAAAAAGGAAGGAGAGGGTAAGAGAGCTAGGACTAATATGTAAGCAACCGGTGAAGGCATAATTACTTGCAATGGCAGACACATTAAGGAAAGGGGATGGGCTTAAGTCCCTACCGAAACTTTTTTTATTGTTATTATAAAATGTTTGAAAATCATCAAAAACTGTCCTCAACTCTTATTGAGCCGATGCCTTTGAAGATCGATATGCCATAAGTTGGAGGGTGGGGAGAGGCTAAAATTGCAGAGAAAAAGGAAAGGGCCGCCGAAAAACAACGACTACAGAAATAGTTTGAGGAAAAGGAAGAAGAAATAATTTGAAGAAGATTGCAAAAATAAAAAAATTACTCAACTAATAATTTGATATATTATTTTTAATATATATATATGTATATATATATATATATTGATATATTACTTTTTAGTAATATTTATAGATATATATATTTTCCTGCAAGAAAAATATAAAATCAATGTAGCCTGCCAACATTATTTTCTGCGTCCGCCATTCATTACTAGTATCAAAAAATGTTTTTCACAGACCCAAGTTTCCTAAAAAAAATATAGAAAATTGGTATGACGAGATGTTTATTGTGATTATATTTTATTTAGCCCTTGAATGGATATATATGAAATTTACGCATAATAAAAACAAAGGTGCTCAACTGAAAGTTTGACATGCTGAACAACAACCACTGATTATTAAGGGCAGTTCCAGATCCGTAAAAATCTTGTGGAACAGTGAAAATCGAGGTTTTCTGTAACTTTTTTGGAATCGAGGTATGTATACAGTGAACATTGCTGATGTATAGTCCATGCTAATTTCCTCTCTTAAAAATGGGACTTTAAAATGAGGGTTTCAAGGAGAATGGGGAAACTATCCATATTCATGAGAGGCTGGTGTAGAAAAAATATCTTTTAAGACTATATTTCCTACTATTTTTTAAGAATATATTTTTTGAATGATTCAATTTATTGATGGGAAAATTCAGATAAATTTGAAGATCCTATAATTGGCTTGATGGGTTTGTTAGACCAACAATCTTATCCGGATACGAAAAATCGAATTTTTTTGGAAATGTCAGAACGCGGGAGGAATATCGCCGTATTTTCCCTCGATACGTGGAACTTGTTAGACCAATAATCGTGAGCTTGTCTAGCAAGCCGTATTTTTCCCTCCTCACAACATGTGTCCACCAATATAGTATTCATGATAGATACTTACAAATATGTAATATATATTGGTCCTTTCAATATACATTAATGGCTATAATCTTAAGATAATAGTTACGTTTCACTAATATGGAATTTGAACTATATTACTTTTAAGGAATTCTTTTATTGATATTGGCTCCAGCTGATTTTCTTGAGCAATTATTATTTTTTCTGATGAATCTTGAACCAAATTTAATTTTTGTTCACTTTAGTGCGATTTGAAGCCCACATGGAAGCCTCAGATCTCGCTTTTTTACCATTTCAGACTTTTACTACATACAATTTTTATTTCATTTTAACTTTTTTGTAAAGCTAAATATATTTAAATGAATTATATATATATATATATATATATATATATAAACGATATGATTGATGACTATTTCTCAGAATTTTGTACCTATAGGTACCTGCTAACCGGAGTTCTATAAACGACATCACCAAAAACAAATAATAGATTTTAGAAATAAAGAATGACAAAAAAAAAAACCAGCCTAATCTGTTTATTAGAATAAAAACATTATTGGATACGATAAAATGTGACAATTAATTAAGGGTTTGGATTCCGTAGAATGTGGAATGACAACTGGTATTGCTTGTCTTAGCAACAACATGTTCAAGAATTCCATTTTTCGCAATAACTACAATCGCTCCAAATTTTTAAATATTCCACATAATTTACAATAGAAGATGACGTACGACGGATACGAAATGACGTTATTTTGTGTTAGAAACGAATCGATATGACATTAAAATAATTTAAAAAAATATATATTAATAATTTATTGGGTTAAAACTATCACATCATCATATTATCATGGTGTTAGAAATTGCTTTTAGAATATAACGGACACAAATTCGATTTATTGGGCTTGAATAATGTGTTAATGATTTATACATCGGGTTAAATAGTCATAAATTCATATTATGGTATTGTTAGAGAACAAAAAGTATCCATCATATATAACTATTATCTAATCTAATTTTAGGTAACACGTGAATTATACAGCAAATACAATGCTGTCGTTCCTTCTATCACGTGTAATCTCTACTATATAATTAATTATTCAATCAAATAATAGCCCTTTATTTGGCCTCAAGATAATGCTCAATGTTGCTTCAAAAAAATGTGTGATGCCAAAACTTTTGAAATTGAGGCTACTAATCCTAAGTTCACGAGACAAATAAAAAGCTCACCAGTGTATTATTCACAAGACGAATTTTGAACCAACGTTTTCTCGATCCGCCTTATTCATTAAAGTCGTAATAGCACCACATTATTGTAAAATCCAATCATAATAAAATAATGTCATTGATTGGTGCAATATTGCATTTATTGGAAATTGAACTTTATGGGAGAGCTTAGATATGGCGATTTTGTTTGGAATCCGTTTGTGGAGAATGAGAAAGAGCCTATTGAAGTTTACTTTCATTAATTCAAAATAATACTACTTTTTAGATATTGGAATAATTACGTTTGAATATATAAATTTCACTTCATCCTAATTTTGCACATGAATTAATTTTTTGTCTCTAAATATATGAATTTTTAATTATTTTTATTTTTTTACATGATTGCTAATATCTAGCAAATTAATGACATCATGACTAGCTAAGTGGACATCCAACTACATGGTTAGTACATTGACCATTGAAACCATGTAGATATTTTACAATGTAAATTTTGAGGTAATTGACAATCATGTGAAAATCGAAGCAATTGAAAATTCATGTACTAATTTGGGGTAAATTTTTTAGTTAATGTGTAAAATCAACATAGAGTGGAAGTTTGTGTATTTAGGTATACTTACTCCTTAAATATTTCAATTTGTAAATTTTGTTATTAATCCAAAGCCAGCTTAAAAATATGCAAGTTCTTTAGCCTTAAATTAATAGTTTTAATCACTCATGTACCAAATTAATAGTAGATTTTTTTCAATGAAATGGTTTGATATAACCTATTTTATGAACTCGACATAGATAAAACTAAGAAAAAGGTTAATTGGCGCATGGTAAAGTTTGAATAGTGAAACTTTTCAGTACATGATGTTTACTCGAGTCTATGACTATGTGTGACTTAGAGAGAGAGACGCTTTGTCAGCATAAGTCAAACACGTGAACAAAATATTAGTGCGTGATGAAAATGAGGCTTGCCCCATTCATGTAATGAGGAGCCGCGATGAGGTCCAAGAAACGAAGGTAAAAAAGGAGGGAGATAGATCAACCCTAGGCTATACCTCCAAGTTAAGGTTAGATAGTGTTTTTTATCTTGGATATACCTCCTGGTTGGTAAGCCATGTATTTTAACTTAATGGTCTGTGTTAGCTCGTTGGTCCGCTAAAGCCTAGTGAAATTCTCTTGTTTTGACCAGTTTTTGTATCCACGAAAATAGTCTGATTGTGTATATGCATTGGGAATGATATCCAACTAAGCTGTCTTATTTCCACTTGTACCCCTGATTCCTTCCCATTATATACTATACTTGGGCTTCTTCGTAAATGTTGAGGGCAAAAAAGTCTGAATAATTTGTTATCGCATAGAATTACAAACGTACCAAACGCTTTTGATTAATTTATTTTATGTTTTTTCCATTGGTACCAAACACATGATGATGATAACAAACCCAAGCAAAACCGGATGTTTTATCTGGTTTCTTATCTCATCTCCTCATTTCCCAACTGGCTTACCAAAAGCTAATAATAATTGAACCATTCGATAGAAATTGCATTCGCAAAGTACTTTTTTCACTTTTTAGATGTGTAATTGAACACAAGTGAATGCTCAAGCTCGATTGTTAATATTAAGTTGAATTTTAATGAAAATGAGGTTTGCCCCATTCATGTAATGAGAAGCCGCGACGAGGTCCAAAGAAAAACAGGTGAAAAATGAGAGAGAGAGAGAGATAAACCCTAATAATAATTGAACCAATCAATAGAAATTGCATTCACAACGTAGTTTTTTCACCTTTTAAATGTGTAATTTAACACAAGCGAGCGCTCAAGCTCGATTGTTAATATTAAGTTGAATTTCAAATTTTATATACTGAATACTTCCACATTCACAATCTTATTCGAATTTAAATAATTTTTTATTTTTATATATCAATCATTTTCTTATAAAAGATGTGATTTTATTTATAACAACATAATATATTCATTATTTAAAATAGAATAAAAGTAGTTCGAGACGTAATCCAATTGTTACTATTTACAGACCAAAAATATATAAGTTGTTTACGTAATAAGCTTTACTAGATGAGTCGAAACGAGCTTTTATCGTAACAAAATTTGAAATTCTGAATAACTCATGAGTAGTTTAGTTAATCTACAACTCTTTAAAAATACCCATTTACCACAACTCTTTTTGAATTCTGATCCAAATATCGTATAACTAATTAAGATTATCAGATAGTCTGACATGAGACTTCCCTTCCGTACTAAGCCAAACTTTTAATAAAGATAGCACCCTCATTTTTAAGGTGCATATATGATATATATATATATAATACATACTCACTCGTGATATCGCTACTGTTTGGTTTGTGTGAAGTGGTGAATTATAATTGAATGGACTCGTGAACAGCTTGTAATTTTTCCTAGTACCTTTGTCTGCAAAACTTCTACTATTATGCAACAAAACTCGTAATACCATGGGCGTCCTTTTCTTGTTTCCTCTCCTTTTATTTTTCCTTGCATATATATACACATTATCTCGCCACCTTCTTACTACAATTATGTATTTCCTTCCACACTCAATTAGAACAACATGAAAATTGATCACATGTCTCTCCCTAATTACCCCCCCCCCCCCCCCTCAATAAAACATAAAAAATTCAATGATCAAGATAACACATAACATCCCCTATTAAATAAAAAAAATAAAAAAAAAGATCTTATGTATCATAGGTTAAATTGTTTAATTGATAGAGTGAACAATCTCGTAATTATTAGTTTATCTGTTCAAATTTTGTAAATATTTTCTTAGTAAAAGTATCGACCATTCATAACTAAAGGCTGAAACTCAAGATTGGCTCGTGGCATAGTTTAACGTGTACTCCATTCGTTCTCGAATAAATGCTCAGCTTGGACATATATAAAAGTTGTCCCATAATAAGTATCCTATTTCAAAATTTTATAGAAAAATATTAAACTTCACATTTTCCCATCATCCTCAGTGCAAATTCTTTAGACGATTGATATTTCATGCGTGCAAAAATTAGTGATTACCACTTTCTTGATTTTGTGATTTTTGTAATTAATAGATGACACTTACTTGGAGATGGAAAGAGTGGAGATATTGGAAGGAAAATGGCATTTTAATATTCTTTATGTGACATTATGATGAAATACTAAGAATGTCGCATCATGGTGCCTTGGAGAATATTTCTCTTCGAAAAAATTATAATACATATATGAGAAAAAACAATGTTTTGTTATATCTATTTGAGATAATTGTTGGTGGTGTATAGAAGACAAAAAAGCGCAGCCCGTGAAGGATTGCATGTGATGGTAAAGGGAGCTGTTATAATCACTGCCCTTTGACAATCTATACACCCACTCACGTGTCTTTCAATTTTTCTCCTTTATTACATTAATTAATTCATTAACCATCACAATATTTATATTTAACTATAATCTCATATATTATTATGTATATGTACACATAAGCATAAGTACAAGATGCAACATTCGGAAGCCCCTAACAAATTTAAAATATTCTTATACTTAATAAATAAATAAATAATCAGGTGCAGAAATACATCTTACACTGTGGTAATGTCATGTGCCACATGGATTTTTCGACATCGAAATTTAGGTCTCATGTTAATATTGAAAAAAATATTGAAACAATAGCATATATAATCGCAATCTGGCATTGCTACCAATTAAAAATCATCACATTATTGAAAGAAATGTGAAATTTAACATTGTTTTATAAAGTATGAAGTTTTCATAATGAAGCTTGGAACTTACCATAATTTAATACAGTTTGTTAATTTGAAGACAATTGTAAATGACTATGGAACATAATATTTAATTTAGCAATGTGACTATACAATTGGGATTGCCAAAACATAATGGCATTACCAAATATTTGGAATGGATGGAGTGCATATATGTGCTCTAGAATGAAAATGTTTTACCATCATTACATATATTGCCAAAGTATAATTCAATAAATACACAATTTGTAGTTATATATTGCTAAAACCCAAGATATTTAACCAATTCAAATTTAATGTATTTTTGCATATGGACGAATGAATGAGCCACATAATACAAAACAAAACAAAAGCTTCACATTATGCAAAAAATGGACCAGTTAGTTTGGCAAACTTCCTAACCAAAATATATTTCACAAAAAAATGTGACAAACATTTAATAAAAAAGCGCACAAAATAGAATAAAAACATAATTCTTTTGTTCATGACCTGAAAACAGTTGGTCACACCACCTATATAAAATCCTTAAATCCCACACCCTCCTCTCCCCCTCCACCACCACTACGCCGCCAGAAATTTAAAAATGGGTGGTTTTGACCTAAAAAAAATCACATTCACGATCGTCATTGTGCTTCTAGTGTGGTGCTCCGGCGTCGAGATTTGCAATGCAAGAAGAGTAGGCAAGCATTGGCGGCGGAGTCGAAACTCGGCCGCCTCGCTCTCCAAGAAGAAGGGCAAAGGCCACAGCTCCGGCCACCACAGCAGCAATGCCGGCAAGCCGAAACCGAAGACCCCGCCGCCGCCAATTCCGCCGCCGAAGAAAGGTGGTTCAACAGTGTTTAATGTGCTGAATTTTGGAGCTAAAGGTGATGGAAAATCAGATGATACTAAGGTAAAAAAATAAATTTTTTAAAAAATATAACTATTTTTTTCTTGCATGTCTAAATGTGGTCCAAAATTTTACATTCCTCCTGTTTAGCTCTTGTTATATTCTCAAAATTAGCATTTTTGCATGGTCAATTTTTTGGATAAAACTGCTCCAATCATTGCCCATTTTTCTTTCATTACATTTCCCATTATTTCACCTTAAAAAAATTCATAGCAACCAAATTCTTTTATTAATGCTCACAGTTCTTGAAACACCACATAGTCACTAATCAATGCATGTCACGCGTATAAATAATAGCTTACGAGGAATTGTTGTTGATTTGTTCAACATTATGTGAAATTGAAATACGATATAATAAAATAAAGAACATATTAAATAATAGACAAGAGAAAAAGTGAGGTGGTCCACTAAAAAATTCCCAAACTGTAATACAAATATTTTTTCCAAACAAACTAACATCTACAAAAAGTTAAACTGCAATAATCCAATAATGCACAAGCAGCATAGGAATTGCTGATGCCCATGTTTGACCACTTGGAAAATTGGTCCCATAATCTGTACCTAATTTCAATTATATATGTCATTAATTTCAATTTTAAAGAATAACAAAATAAAATCCCTTTTTTTTTTGCAGGCATTTCAAGCTGCCTGGGCTGCTGCTTGTAAAATTGAAGCTTCAACCATTAATGTCCCAGCAAAATACATCTTCTTGGTGGCGCCCATCTCGTTTTCCGGTCCATACTGCCAGCACGACATTGTTTTTCAGGTAACAACTCTTCTCAATTTGGAAATAGAAGATGAAATTCATTGATTGAGGACCATGTGTTTGTTGAAATGCCGCAGTTAGATTCACCATTTGTTTGTTGAAATGCTGCAGTTAGATGGCACGATTGTGGCCCCGACAGGCTCAAGCCACTGGGGCTCAGGGCTTCTACAGTGGCTCGAGTTCACTAAGCTGGTCGGGCTCACGATCAAGGGAAGCGGCACGATCGATGGAAACGGCGCCGTTTGGTGGCAGAGTGTGCCGTATGATGATGATCCCTTTGATGATCAAGCTAAATTGATCTTCCCAACTAATCTCACATTTGGACAAAAGCCTCCAGCTCCTGTAATCAATTTTGATCCCAATTTCCTTGTCTTTTTATATTTATATATGTACACATATGTATATTTTTTCCTGAATAATCTGTCTTGTTTTTATGCCTACTTTAACTGGTAGTTTGATTGTGGCAGGTGAGAAACTCACTTGGTGGCAAAATGCCAAGCCTCAAACCAACTGTAAGAGCCAACTGAAAAAATAGAAAAAAGGGATTCTTCAAAATCTGAACTTTTTTTATTGTTGATTGAATTCTTGAATTTTTTTGCAGGCGCTTAGATTCTACGGGAGTTTCAACGTGACGGTAACTGGCATAACAATCCGAAATAGCCCTCAGTGCCATCTGAAGTTCGACAACTGCATTGGAGTCACAGTGTACAACTTCAGCGTCTCCTCACCTGCAGATAGCCCCAACACTGATGGCATTCATCTGCAGAACTCCAAAGACGTGCTGATCCGCAGCTCCAGTCTTGCTTGTGGTAAACTACGCGAATATTTCTTTAATTTTACTAGTGTTGTTGTCGTTACATGATATGAATGCTGGTTTAGGACAAACTTGTGATGCATTTTGATGAAAATCTTATCCTTAGTGAGGGGACCTATAGCAACCACACATCCTTGAAATCAAGCCATCTATTGGTGGCCCTTTTCAGCATTTCATCTGTCAAAGACACTTGTTCTTGGTGACCTTTTAGGGCCGTGGATTGTCGTTGTCTTTATCCGTGGAAAAGAATATGAAGTCTGTTGTGTTTATCATATTAGTACAGAATGAGACAAGAGGCCTGTGAAATTTTTGGATAGATGAATATATCTTCGAAACTATTATATAAAAACGAGGATTTTGTTGAAGTGTGGAGCCTAAATGGACTGAACACCGAAGCCCAGACGGATCTTAATGGGTTTAGCATTAGGGCTTGGTTGCTATATTTATATAGCTATTTCTCCTCATATTGTGTATCCAAAAATCATATAGTGACAAACTGGTAAACAATTTTTCATTATTGCTTTTTGTGATTGTGTGTGTTATTTTCCCAACAGATTCTTTGTTATAATAACAGATGTTTTGTTGCAGGGGACGACTGTATATCTATACAAACTGGATGCACCAATGTATACATACACAATGTTAACTGTGGGCCGGGGCACGGTATCAGCATCGGAGGGCTAGGGAAAGACAACACCAAAGCTTGTGTGTCGAACATCACTGTCAGAGATGTTGTGATGCACAACACGATGAATGGTGTCCGGATCAAGACATGGCAGGTAAAACATAAACTCTCTTTAATAGCTCTGTTTCTCAGTCACCACGAATCTTGCCCTAACCTGAGTGCTGCTTCCCACTAGGGCGGGTCGGGGTCAGTCCAAGGTGTTCAATTCTCGAACATCCAAGTCTCCGAGGTGCAGCTGCCTATAGTTATCGACCAATTCTACTGTGACAAGAGCTCCTGCAGGAACCAGTCCTCTGCAGTGGCTCTGTCCGGGATCAACTACGAGAACATACGTGGGACCTACACAGTTAAGCCCGTGCACTTTGCCTGCAGCGACCACATGCCCTGCACGGACGTGACCCTAACGAATATCCAGCTGAGGGCACAGCCGGAGCGCTACCACATGTATAACCCCTTCTGCTGGCAGACTTTCGGGCAGCTCTTCTTGCCGATGATCCCTCCGGTCGAGTGCTTGCAGGTCGGGAAGCCTTCGAGCAACAAGATTCAAGGGGATCATGATTCTTGCTAGGTATATTGATCAAGACATTTTGAGATATTTGTTGCTATGTGTGTATATAGAGTGATGGAGTTACTATATATTTGTATGGTGTATTCTTTTGTGTGGTCGGCGTGGTTTGGGCTGGCCCCTTTCGCACCATTAGTTAGCAAAAAATATTTTTAGCAAATATTAGATGACAACATCAATAATTTGTTTGCTCGGATTGTGAGATTACATGAGGTTTTTCCATATTGTGAGAGTGTATTTTAAAATTGTTTCAGAAAATTGTTAGGAATTAGATTGCCTATTGATGTTGAGACGGAAACTTGTGTGAGACCGTCTCAAGTTCACGTACTTGTTCGAGAATGAGATCGTCTCACATGAGACAGATAAAAATTCGGACCTTAACTCATATTTAAATGTCACATTTGTGATTATAAATATGCCGTCAGATATGCATTATTGGATCCGAATTCTTATCGTTTGACACAGGTGATAAGAGACTTCTCCTTAAATCATGACTATTGACTAGATCGTCGGAGCTCATGATAGGGCTTGGTAATATAATTCGTGGGTGAAATTTAAAAAGTAATAAGATCGCTACGTGACGGGGTTTCTTCGATGCTTTGTTGGACCTTTTGATGATAGTTGGCCCATTTCACGACCCCAGCCCACAATGCATTTCCTAAAGTGGGCAGTTTGATATATTTAATTTGGTTAGGTCTAATAAACTGAATATACGAATAATAAAACTAATATAAAAATATTATTGTTATGATATCATAAATCATATTACGATAGTACCATTATCATAACTATCTATACCTAAATATAAAAAAAAAGATAGTTTAAACAATTTCAAATATGTTTCTACACAATTAAGAATTTATCAGATATAAATTTTTTCTTTTTACTTGTAGATTGGAAATTGCAAACGCATATTTGAAAGAAACGATTATTTAATTACAGTATTGATTTTGAAATTTGTATATTTTGAGGTAATTGTGTTGAATATTGTCCAAAGAAATTGTCTATCAATGTCCGAGGGATATGAGTTTTCTATTTATAATCGTTCATTATAATCAAATTGCTTATTTGTCTAATTAATTATATCTGATGGCATCGTAGTAGTCAGGCCGATTTAATGTTTCAAAATTACCAAATTAGTCAAATCGAATTCCATCTTGTGCTGCTTCAGTTCACGTAAAATATAAAATATCAACAAAGGCAAAAATGTAAATTCCTTTCCCACCTAAGGCTTATCTTATCCTCCTATATATCAACCTTTTCCCATTTCCCAATTTCTCAAACGGAAGCATCACCAATGGCGGGAATTACAGCAGAAGCTGCTAGAGCGATCAATAGAAGAGTGTCTGCTGTTTCTAGTCATCTGATTCCGGAATTGAATCACGCTCACGGCGTCGGCATGTCCGCCTGCAGCTCCGGATTCGATGACACCTACCACCGCGTGCACGGCGCCGTACCAACTCATATCCCGCCGTGGAAGGCGACGATCGACGATTCCGGTAAGGATTTCGCCGACATTATCTACGAGAAGGCAGTTGGAGAAGGCATTGCTAAGGTCAGCCCTGTTCTTCAACGAAAACCGCACTAATTATCAACTCCGATCGCTGTCACACATTTTTTTTATAGTTTTGTTTATTAACTAGTATATCTATATATATATATATGTATGTATGTATGTATTTATGTATTATGTTGGCGTAGATCACAATCAATAGACCGGAGAGGAGAAATGCGTTTAGGCCTGAAACAGTGAAGGAGCTGATGCGTGCTTTCAATGATGCCAGAGACGACAACTCAATCGGAGTCATCATCCTCACCGGGAAGGTAGCATTATTGTTTTTTGATTTACCGAGACACTGGCCTGTGATTTACCTAATTTCACGAAGTTTTTTTAGAAGAGCTAATTTTCGTCGATCTAATTTCTGGTAGATTATTATTGAGTGGCATTATACTATTTCAATGACTCAATTTGAAAAAATAATGTTACTATATTTAGTCTATTTACCGCTTGAGAGAAGATTTAGGTCTAAACACTAAATAGGATTAAGGTTATAGTTGGTTTGATCATTACTAATCAATAGAATTAGGTGCTGTTATGTTGTAGTAATCATTACTTTATGAAATGAACTCATTTTCTTCACACAAAGTAAATGTGTATAATGATATGGTGCAGGGCACCAAGGCATTCTGCAGTGGAGGGGATCAATTACTCAGAGGCAAAGATGGTTACATTGATTATGATAGTTTTGGACGTCTCAATGTGTTAGATCTCCAGGTATATTAAGAGTTTTATCGATTTAGGGCCTGATTAGTTCAAATTTTGTCCATGATTTTCTCATTATCTTGATCATGAGTGAAATGCAGGTCCAAATCCGCCGCCTTCCTAAGCCAGTTATAGCAATGGTAAGCTCTATTTACCTATTTATTTTACCACAATATAACTTTACAAGTCATTAATTTGTGTCTCTTTTATGAATGATAAGGTTGCAGGTTATGCAGTAGGGGGTGGACACGTGCTTCACATGGTCTGCGATCTAACAATCGCAGCTGATAATGCCGTTTTTGGTCAGACAGGGCCGAAGGTAGTCTTGTGTTGCTTTCTTTGAGCCCAAGCCAATGCTTCTTGCTCATGAAATTGTTCATCTAGTTCGTTTACTAGTTCTTGATTCAAACCGTTTAGGTTGGAAGCTTTGATGCAGGCTATGGGGCTTCGATAATGTCTCGTTTGGTACTCAAACATACGGTTTCTTTGCTATATTTTCATGCACTAACAAGAAGAGGAAGTTCATGATCATGTCTGTTTAAACAGGTTGGCCCAAAACGCGCACGTGAAATGTGGTACATGACGAGGTTCTACAATGCTAAGGAAGCAGAGAAAATGGGACTTGTCAACACAATTGTTCCTGTAAGATTTTCCCCTCAAAATCCCTTAAAAAATGCCATCAAATTCCTGTAAGATTTTCCCCTAAAAAACCCTTAAAAAATGCCATCAAACAACCTTAAAACTCTCTTTGATCAGCTGGAGAAGCTGGAGGAAGAAACAGTTAAATGGTGTAGAGAGATTCTGAGGAATAGCCCAATAGCAATTCGGTTGTGCAAAGCAGCCATCAATGCAGCTGATGACGGACATGCTGGACTTCAGGTATTCTTGAAAAAACATTGCACTTTTCTCGAATCAGAGATGGTAGTAGCATAGTCCGTGTGCGTAATGCTCGTGTTTTTCAGCAAATTGGAGGAGACGCCACTCTCCTATTCTACGGGACTGAAGAGGGTAATGAAGGGAAGAACGCATATTTGGAGCGAAGGAAACCGGATTTCTCAAGATTTCCTAGGCTTCCATGATTGGTATTTGGTGCAGCAAGCTTTTCTCATGTCTGAGTTGAGAAATAAAAAATCTTGGAGTTCTGTGAAGATTTGAGAAATACTCCATTTTCATGTGTGTGATCTTCGTTGTTAGAAAATGTCTTTCTCGAAGTTCATATATAGCAGATGAAATTGCTGCTTTCTTCATGATCTTGCGCTGTTGTTGTTTTTTATTTCTCTACAACAAATGCATCAAAAAAATTGTCTCACAAAATGAATTCTAAACAGAACTTATGATAGTATTAATATTTGAGACATAAAAAGAAATCATTAATATGAATGTGATATATACAAATAGTATTGAAATAAAGAAATGAATTTTACAATGCATAGACCAAGTTTATGCTTTAAGTAAGTGATGTGCGTCTATATGCCCTAAAATTTGCTACATTTTTATTTTTAGGAGAAAGTATTAAAAAATATATAAGTTTACATACTGTTTATTTTCAATATCAAATCAGGGAAATAAACTATTAAATATTTATTTCCACCCAAATTGACCAGCCACCATCACCCCAGACAAATCTGGCCGTCGGACGTGTGGAGGCAAGATCCAACGGCCGGATGCGAATGAAGCAGATTATAACACGAGGGGTAATCCCATAATTCTAGCTAGTTTCTAGTGGCAAATTAGGTATTTTTAGTAAATGGAGCGCATCCAATATAAATAATCATTGGTTGACAATGCTCAATCCTCCTCCGGAAAATTGTTATTAGCATCTCGCGTTGTTCTTAGGCAGCTCCACATTTCTCTCTCTCGCGCCAGCAGGAACATACTTTCTCCCTCTAGCGCCTCTACCCAATCTATCTTTCCAAGGTTCGTCATGATCCAGCTACGTCTAAATTTTGTTTATGATGCTCTGATTTTGGTTGAATTTTGTGATTTGATTCGATTTTTGGTTGTGATGTGTTCGGATCTGTGGTTTTTGATAAATCGATTTGGATTGAGGTTTTCGTTCAGATCGAGCTGATTATTGGTTGATTTAGATCTTATTTATGCTGCATTTTTATTTCCTTTGTGCGGTGATCGAGATTTGTTGAGTTTTTGGGGGTTGATAGATGGTGAGATCCATCCGCCTCGGGATCTCATTTATGTTTGGTCGACTTAACGATGTTCTGTTGTGGTTTCATCCGGAATCGGTTTTTGGTAGTGATCCGATCTGGACATCCTTCCGATCTGATAGATTTATTTCATGAATTTCGTATCTGTCATTTGAGAATCTGGAAATTGTGAAATGATTGCTGATGTATGTTGTGGTGGTGTTGGAATCTGATTTTGGATTTGATCTAGTATTGTTTCACTTTGAAGTTGAAATTTTTAGCTCCAACAGTTGTAATGTCAGATGCTTACTATTGTTTAGCTCCAATAGTTGGATTTGATCGTGTAGCTACCTGCATTTGGGAACATGTGCAGTCTAGGATCACATTTCAGATCATGGAATATATCTATTAGGCTCCTTGTGATTCAATTTAGGAAGTATCTTTTAAACAAATGATGACATTGATTCAAAGTTTACTGATCTTAATTTTTTAGTAAGAGTATGTTTGAAAGGATTACCTATAGGCATGTATGATGGAATTTAAATAATCTGCTTATACATATGTATCTTATGTATGCCTTATATTAGGGATTGGTAGACAATAAATGGGCATAGATATGTAGGAACACTGAAACCATATCACAGTAGCCAATTTGTCTTATCCTGCAAGAGTATCATCACATCTGTTTGTGGTTTCATATTTATATGATCTGATATGAATATATGCTTGTGTATGTTTATATGACATGACTGGGGCATTAAATTTTGCAGAGATCAAAAGCAAGAAAGGGAAATGGGGTTGACATTCACAAAGCTTTTTAGCCGGCTTTTTGCCAAGAAGGAGATGCGTATTTTGATG
>JAYDZE010503109.1:0-15612 GCA_034509125.1 Monilaria moniliformis
AAAAAGAAAAATTTGGTCTGAATGTCCGCGATACCAACCGTGACATCACTTATTCGGTGGGGAAACCTACTGAGTAATGGGTGTTACATGTTTGGCTGTATTAGGAGGTCAAGGATTTAAATATTTTTTATTATTTATGGATAACTGTTCTCGTATGATGTGGGTATATTTTTTTATTAATAAACCTGAAATCTTTGAAAAATTTACCCATTTCTACACCTTAGTTCAAACACAATTTCAAAAATATATTAAGATTATTTGATCCGATAATGGGGGAGAATTTGTGAACTCTTCCATGAAACAGTTCTGTCATGAAAAAGGCCTACTACACCAAACCACGTGCCCTTACACCCCGAACAAAATGGAGTAGCCAAACGTAAGAACATAATCCTACAAGAAATGACTCGAGCCATACTCATTAAGTCCTAGGCTCCCAAAAACTTTTGGCCTGAAGCTTTAGCCAGTTCTGCATATCTCATTGACCGACTTCCCACCAAAGCTCTCAACCTCAAAACCCGTCTCCAAATCTTGTCCATCCAAGCCCAATTTTCTTTAGCCCTTACCCTTCAACCTAAAGTTTTTGGCCGCTCTGTTTTCGTCCATATTCCCAAACATAAACAAACCAAACTCTCACCTTGTGCCTCAAGTGTATGGAGTCAATCAAAAAGGTAATCGGTGCTATGATCTCAAATCCTGTCAAATATACATGACCATGAATTGTGATTCTCTTGAGACTGAGTACTTTTACCATCACCACCTTAGCGGTTAGGGGGAAAGTGAGAGTAGTGACCCACTAAGTTGGTTGTGGATGCCAAGTCCAGGTCCAGAAGCGATTCCAATAGAAAAAGTTAATAGTGTTGTTAATCAAACTCCTGAAACGGATGTACAGTCCATAGAACTGGGTGACAATGTCCCTGAATCTTCCTAACTTCTGATACCTGAGGTAATTAATTCCGAAATTGTCAATATTCATGTACTTGAATCTAACAATGATGTTAGGAAACCCCGAGAGGATGATGAATGACAAAATGAATAAGAAACCCGAGGTAAGTATGCCGAGATAGATGGAGATATATGGCGGTATGTATTACCAAATGAACACGTGATGGTTCAATTGAGAGGTATAAGGAATGATTATTAACAAAAGGCTTCATATGGTGTGGATTACTTGGGTACCTTCTCTCCAGTAGCCAATATGAACACTATCGGAGTATTGTTGTCAAATAATGCAAATAGAGACTATCCACTTCATCAATTTGATGTCACAAATGTCTACTTGCATGGGGAGCTAAAGAATGAGGTTATATGGAGGCACCTCCGGGATTCTTAGGCAAGTCTGGAGACGGTGAAGTATGTCTGTTGAAAAAGACACTATATGAATTGAAACAGTCACCCAGGGCCTGGTTTGTAGATTTACAAATGTGATGATAAAGAATGGATTTGAGCATAGTAACTTCGATCATACTTTGTTTCTGAAAAGCAAGATGACCAGGTGAGTTGTTTGGTCATCTACTTCGATGACATGATCATAACAAGCCACGATACTGAAGAAATTGAAAGGTTGAAGAAGAACTTGTTTCAGGAATTTGAGATGAAAGATCTGGGCAGTTTGAAGTATTTCCTTGGAATCGAAGTTTTGACGTCGAAAATGGGTGTATTCCAAAGACAAGAAAAATTACATTCTAGACATTGCAGAGACGAGCTTGTTGGATTGTAAACAAAAAAAATACACCCATAATGTTAAATCATGGGTTACGAATTATGGAAGATGCAGAGTCGGCAGATCGAGGGAGATATCAGCGTCTGGTAGGAAAATTAATCTATCTTTCTCACATTAGACCTGATATTACCTATGCAGTTGGAGTAGTAAGTCAACTCATACATGAACCTCTAGCTAATTATCTCAAAGATGCGCTAAGGATTTTACAATATTTGAAAGACACAAATGGATATGGCGTATTGCTCAGAAAGAATGGAAACTTGAAAAATATATGGATATACTGATGCAAAGTAGACAGTTGACAATTGGATATTTCACCTTTATTGGGAAAATCTAGTCACTTGTAGGAGCAAGAGGCATAAAGTAGTTGCTCTTTCCAGTGCTGAAGAAGAATTTCGGGGAGCAAAAAGTAAGTTGACAGAGCTATTGTGGCCACGAAAGTTATTGACTGAGATTACTTTCCTCTGTCACAGAAGTGTTAGTTATACTGTGACAATAAAACTGCAATCAATATTGAAGAAAATCCAATTCAACATGATGTAACCAAACATGTGGAAGTGGATCAGTATTTTATTAAGGGGAAGATTGAAAGTAGTATAGTGGAACTTCAGTTTGTTCGGTCAAAAGATCAACTAACTGATATCTTGACAAAGGTAGTGAACTCTATAAGTTTTACTGAAGTACTTGGCAAGCTGAGCATCCGAGATCCCGTCACTCAACTTGATGGGGAGTGTTATTAAATGGAAAAAAATAAAGAAGAATGGAAAGGGATAAATTATAGGATTTAGGCGAGAATAGATAATATTTTTTCCTTATTGATGTACACACTCAGCTCTATATAAGATTGTGATGTAATAAAGTAAAGTATGCAATGAAATACAGTTGATTCTCTCATATTCTTTTATATTCAAATATTTTCCAATGACCTCTATACCATTCAACACATCGAAGGTATGAAATTGTTCCTTCAGGTACAATCGACCCTTTGCTTGGTACAGAGCTTCCAACTTTTCCCATAGCTCCTTCGCAATCGAAATCTCATGTACATTTGCAAGATCATTCTTGGCCAAGCAAATACGCTTTTAGAGCCTTGTGTACACCAAATTATATCAACACATCCTTGACTTGAACTTGCCACAAGTCAAAGTTGATTCTTACATCAAATTTTTCCACACCAAACTTCATTCAACTTGAAATCGTTTTGACATACCATTTCTCTACCTTAATTGAATATCCGTCTCACAAGAGACACTCCGACATTCTCAATAAATTATTTCTAATGTGGAAGATCAGACAATGTTGAACCAAGCTCTGATATCAATTCCTGGAAAATCAATTCTCCATTCATTCTAGGAAAATACAAAAAGCACAAGAACTAAGAAGAAGAAGATAGTCAACGATCACCAACATAAGAATTTAACGTGCAAATATTCACTATATGATAAAGTTTTACAATAATACGATATTCTTCTCTCTCTTGGCCCGGCCCCTTGCAATATTACAAACATTTGAAAAAAGTCTCACATTTCTATCAAGCCTCTCTCGTAAGAGAAACTAAATCCATGCACAACAGTTGCACTTATTTTGCATTTCCCTTACATTATTCATGGCCCAACAATTACTTTTCCCTTCAATTATTAACACCACAAAGCATGCCCTTAATTTCCCTTCCCTTATCACTATTCATATGTCTCATACCTTATCTTCTTCATCTTTCTTATTTCATATAATTTGAAATTGTGAATATTTATTTATATGTCTTAATTAAATTGATATACGAATAATTTCAAAATACGAAATTTCATTAACATTAAAAAATTATATAATATTTTGCTCACTTTGGAACCGGTACAAATTTGAAAAGTGATTCACATTGATTCAAAGAGAATGAAAAATTACAAAAAAAAAAAAATGAAAAGATGAGAAAATTGAAAACAAAAGACAAAAAAGCGAAAAACAAATCGAAAAAAAAACAATAAAAAGGCATAAAAAATTAAGTTGGTGCCAATAGGTTTTGAACCCATGTGACAAAGTCAAAAAATCTTCCTTCTCCCACTATGCTACAACCTCTTATGTCTATCAATTCAATCAACTGATTTATATATAAGAAATCCAAGAAAATCGAAAAAAAGAACAAAAAACACGCTGCAATTTTTGCCTAGCCGAGCACAAGCTATTTGACGCGACGAACGCATGGGGCGTACGGGCGCGTGGCGGCAAGTTACGTCTCAAGAGACGTTGGTGCGACGGATTCTGGCGGCCAACGTCTCCACAGCGCTGTGGATGCTCTAAGAGTAAGAATTTTTTATTAGAGTTAATCCAAAAACTATAGAGTGGTGATTGGCGAAAGTTTATCAAAGGTCATTGGCCTTGTTAAATAGCTTAAGAAACTTCTCCCACTTTAATCACACAACTGATGTGGGACAAAATCATTTTCTTTTAACACAATCTAAATTCCAACAACCTACATGACTCTAACATGTTAAAACTCTACTCTAAGAACGAAGCAACGTGTATTTGGGTTTAAAAGAGAAAGCTTTGAGTTCGTGTATTTGGATCCAAATTTGACGGGAATCGCTCGTCAGAGGAAAATTAGAAGAACACTAAGTTCATGTATTAAATTTTAAAAAACCTTCGAAAAATCAGAAAACGCTGCACGTTCGCGTATTTAAGGGCAAAATAATCCAAAAGAAAAATATGATTCAAAAGATTCATATGCCCAACCCCTCTTCATTGGACTAACTTTTCAAAATTTTCAAATTATGTTCGAAATTTAAATATTTCATCTTAATAATATTTTTTTCAAGAAGAAAAAGCTCAATACACAAAATTGGCTTATTCAAATTATTACTAGAAATAAAATTGGATCAAATTATACAAGTACAAAATATAGTTGATACAGATTAGTATGGATGAAGGACCCGTTAGATATATTGATCCAAGAACCCCATGTATAAGAGTTAGGCAGCGGTCTTCTTAGATCGAGAATTCTGTTTGATCACCTAAGAGCATAGAAAATCTCGACCTATTGGCTATATAATCAGCCAAGAACCTTGGTATGGTGAAACGCCACAAGACAAGTGAAAAACTCAACAAAGAGAATTCAACTCACAAGGCAAATGTCAATTTTCATTTATAATCAAAATTTGCCCCAAAAAAACATATGATTACAAGTCTTATAGGGTGGAAAGGACTCTAGAGAGCCTCACACATTCAACACTACTTACGACACTTAAATTAGCTCATAATACCTAAAAAGTAACTTCTAAATAATTGATGTCTCTAGAAATTCAGAAGCCACTCATTAAACACAAAAATGTAATATAAAATGACTTTTTATTTTGGACTACTCCTTTTCAACGAAAATGCAGTCTTTATTCTTCAATTTGGGTCTCTAAAATGTAATAAGTAATGAGCCCACACTTCAAGTATAAGTCAGCCCATCAACTTCAATAATATTTACCATTTGACCCAATATAGATTGATCTTGAACTTGAACTTTTATTTCAGCAATTAAAAATATCATGAACTCCTTTATTTTCTTAGCTCTAGCTATTGTAATTGGCGCATTTTGAATAATCAAAAGATCCATCTTGTTGTCCTTAGACAATTTGGATGCTTCTCCATCACTAGCACGGTCTGTTTTTAGATAAATCAAACTAATGTCTTAAAGGAGCCTGTTATATAATTAAGTACTAATGTCTTAAAGGAGCCTGTTATATAATTAAGTATATTTTGGTGTTACGTGAGCTTTTCTCAAGGAGAAAGATTGTACTTGCATATTTCTCAGTCTTATAGGCCACTTCCACAATGCCCATAAATATTGGGCTAATTAAATATAGAAAAATTCATGTTTGATTATTTGTAAATATCTTACAAGAATATTATGGGCAAGAACTTATGTAACTGTATATATAGGTTAGCAACTTTCGTTTGAACCATTAAACAAATTGCGACCTGTATATATAGAGAGCAAATTAGGAACTGTAAATATTGATTAGGCGACATTCAGTTGAACCATTGTAAGTTACTTCTTTAGCCATTCTTATCTACCAACTTCTTTAGCACAGATAATATCTTTATTAATGAGACGCAAATGAGAGAATAAACAAACTAAAATCTAATAAAAATTATTTTAAGCGATGTTATCCGAACCGATGAAATAAAAATTGTTGAAAGCTGCTCTATAAAATAAACATGAATGTTCAGACAAGCTATTCAAATTTCAAGTTGCTTGTGGGGTGCTCCACTTTTGTGGAACCGGGCCATTATCGTAAATCACCTCTCTGTGGCATGACCATACGAGTTTTATTGCTTCTGGAGTTCCAATACCAGCACCTCTTGGATCTCCAGCGGGGCCGAACCTATAGTATTACTTTGATAAGTATAACCATCAAATAATAAAATCTAAACAAAAAAAAATGTTATACCAATGATTCTGTGGAGCCCCCGTTGTTCTTGCTCTTAATCCAACATACGTAGTCCCATTTACTGAATTTCCAATAATTTTCTAAAAAAATAAATATAGAAAAATAAATTATTTATATGATACTACACTTAACCGAAATTCGAATAAGGATGATCTGCAGAAAAATAAAATTTTACTCTTACTTGTACAAACAAAGGATCATTCGAAACTACTGCAGCTGTTAAATGTGCATGCATCCTTTCAAGTGCATTTAGTACCAATGAGAGCTGATTCTGTTTGTACTCTGTGACAACCTAGATATGTATGAATAGGAGTTAAAGCATCTACGACTCCAAATGCTACGTGTATACCAATCAAGCTCTTTCTTTTGCCTAGTTATCAATTACTATCTATAGAATGTTATTTACCTGGAACGGGCCAAAGATTTCTTTTGTTACCAGATCATAATTCTCATTCTTTAATATTTCTTCAAGTGGAATAAAGACAGCAGTAGGTTTAATGGCACCATAAACTGCTGGGATAGAATGGTTTTGTAAAGCCTCGCCACCAAACAAAAGCTTTGATCCATTTATCTTAAGTAGTTTGTTCAAGTGATCGAGCATCGCCTCAGTTGTTACCTACAAACGGGAACACATACACATTAACTATAGAAATACCAACTCATCCTAGTAGGACATTGAGCAAAATCTACAAATGCGTTTCTTATAGCAACTTTTAATCGGATAACTGAGTATAGCCAATAGAGTATAGAGAAAAAAGAGATGAATGGGGAAGGCGAATGCTTACAGAAAGAACAGGGCCAATTGTAAGATCCTCCAACTTCCTTCTAGCAGCAAGACCACTCAACTTCTCCAAGAAAGAACTTTTACCCCAATTCTGTTAAAGACATAAATATTTGGAAGATAAAAGGTATATATGTCAATGATTTTCAAGAGGAAAAAAGTTGATCTTAAAGTTTAAGTATCAACAAACAGTTTTTGCAATGGTTTGGCATAAATGACGGTCACCATAATATACATATATATCCATTAAAGTGCAACAATAAAAGTTACTAACAGAAGACTCATTGGAGCTTACTTCATGAATGAATAGAATCGACTGTGCTGAGCACTTCTGCCCACTACATGCGTATGCATCTTGATCACACACCCAAGCAACATAGTCCTCCTAAAAAATAAAAACATAATATCCAAAATGCTTAAAAACACTAAATTTTGCATGGTACAGTGCAAAGTTTGGAAGCACACAAATGTATAAGTTTTAAACCTCTTGTATGTCAGGCCCAAGAATCTTCCAGTCGAACCCAGCATCTTCAACTTTAATACGACCACCGAGATCAACAGCTAATTTCTCTGCTACTCTCGAACTACCGGTGAAGAGAGTCATCCGTGGTTTTCCCTAATGACAAGATATATTAAAGAAATATCTGTTGCTAATATAAAGTATTTTGAAAAAAGCATATGACATAAAACAATTGAAACAATTATTTCTCTTGCAAAAGCATTAACATTCTCAATAACCAACAATGGAATATTCACACATATTGCACTTTTTATATATGTCGATTGATCAAAGACATAAGGAAACTTCTTGCAGTTCTCTCCCTATCATATACCTCCATGAGAACTCTGTTCATAATAACTCCATCCGAGTTTATGAAGTCAACGTCCTCCACAGGCAACCCACAATCATGGAGCAAACGTAGCATTTGCTCCATAACAATGGCAACCTATAAATGTGAAAAGAAACAGATTACTAGTTGAAAATAGCCTAGCAATCTAAATTTGATACATAGGCAACGGAGTAAAATATTTTCTTCCTGTAGAAAACCAAGTAATTGAAGAAACAGTAGCGAAAACTACATACAAGGACCACCAACTCCAGAACAGTCCTATCTCCAAAACAAGTCGAGGTTTATGCCTTTCACAATAGATGTGACCCCTTACCTTGCTATCAACTTTAAGAAGTGGCTTGTTACCCATATAAAGCGCCCCCATCAACTGAAGAAGTGGAATCTCCAAAGGGAAATTGAAAGGAGTGATAATTGCAACCTACATAATTTATTTAGCATAACGCTCAGTTAATGAAAATAAAATATTTATTAAGATTTAATAAAGGAAAAAATAGGACTCACCGGGCCATATGGCCACCTAAAACCGTGACTCTGCTGACCTAGATGATTCCCAGGTACTCCAAATGACCTAGCCAGGAACCGAACCTGTCAATGTCAAATGAATCAAGACGAAGTCTCAGTCATGTATTTCAAAATATGAAATGATTATTTTGAGATACTCTATACGGTAAAATGCAAAACTGAGTGGGATCACTACAGTACCTGATCACCGCAAAAGTTCTCCAAAAACTTTTGTGTAACAAAAACTTCCATAAAAGCTTGTTGGTAACTCTTTGGAGAAACCCTTTGTATCAGCTTGGCAAAAAAGTCAGAAACCTAGAAACAAAATACAAATGGTCATGAGAAATCATCAACTAACTTACATAACAACCTAGATCTTCTTCGAGTTAGGAGTTAACCTCAGGTAGGGCCAGCTTGTGAGCGGCTTTTGTCGTTACGTCTCCAAGCATGAGGTACCTGAGACATCAGTTTTTTAATGTTAGTTCTGGTCAAAAAAGAAAAGAAGCTTTAAGGGAAACAAAACAGCTACTAGAAGTCTACATAAAGGCAAAGATAGGAACAAGTTCGAGTACTATGGCAAGAAGGAGAAGAACAGAAAAGAAAAAAAAAAGGACCAAACTCAAAGGGGCAAATAGATATGTCAACAATAACCTTTCTGGTGCTTTGAATGGGTTGTGTAAACCATGTTTGGGGCACTGCACCAAGCTCTCCACAAAAGGCTGCAAAATATTATCAACAACAAGAATATTTTCAAGGGAGATACTTCAACAAAGTGAGATTATCTAGGATCCGAATCCAACTTCACCACACTAATGCCTCACTTATTGAATTTAAGATACAAAAGTTACAAGACAAGAGGAGGTAGTGAGCCTGCCTTTATTTCTTTCTGATTCACTTCAGCAACTCTAATGAAAGATTCACCATTCAGAGGATCCGGGATGGTATTCCAAGTTGAAGATCTTGTCCAGTTTCCCTGCACTGGAAACAAAAAGAACCACGATATTGGCTCTCACTAACACATCCACATGAACTACTCATTTCATTTCTGATAACAATAACACTACGTTGTACATAAAGGGTGATTAAGGGAATTATTAAGTAAAGTAAGATTCAAACTATATTTTGCTGTTAGTACACACTATATTTTGGTATAATAAGCTCAATTCTTATTCAAAACTGAATTATCAACTCAATCTCTTCCCAAATTATCAATTATGTACCTAAATTGAGCACTTCAGCGGGCTGAGAGGCCGATACTTCCTCGGCTTTCACAGTTGCAAAGGATAGTGAATGAACATATCTGCATCCACAAGATTAACAATACCTGTCATCAAATGGCAAATTTTTTGACATTTTACTTTTACAGATAAACGATGAATTCAGTCATCACATCTCAGAATTCAAAACGTAACAGTAAGAGTTGGCATTTTTGCTTTCAACATGTGACAGCCATATATTTAAAATAAAATATAATAATAATAATAATAATACATAAATAAATAAATAAATCTGATCATCTTCATTCCCGTACATCACACTAAATGACACCACAACCTAATCAATCAAGATTCAATTTTCATCAACATACCAATTCCGAGAACTAGTAAAAACCTTAAAAAATGCAACTTCCCGAACAAAACGGCACAACCTATACACAAATCCACCAGTTTTTGAGTTACCTCGAAATGTTAGACGAGCTGAACCTGTAATATAAATTAATCAACTAACTAAAATAAATTAAGGATTTTGCATTCTAAGATTTATATTATTTGGATGTCAGATAATCAACGTTATAGTTTTCACAAATAGCAACCGATTTAGAAATAGAGTTTAATTCTTTTCTGGACTAAGAAAGGATTTCGACTAATGTCTACGTTGCAATGGACTATATATCCTACGGCAAACACAAACAAGTCTTCTATTAACTCATATTCTCAACACCACAGTTCTCTCTGCTCAATACAGGGGAAGTCTAGACAACATATACACTTGCATAATTTGTTTATGTGTTTACATAGGGACTGAGTAAAACGCGAAACATAGAAACAGAGAGAATGAGAAAGAACAACTTTAGGTAATAGAAAATAGAAATTAAGTTCACCTTTTTGATTGAATTCGAAACGGGCATCGGCCGAGTCGAAACATGTCGGGAGTGAGACTGTGTGTTTGCCTCGAGAAGGATGGCAAACGCTGCGGCTGTTTGTTTCGCCGGAGGCAATGAAGGGCCTGCGGGCTACTGCTGTTTTCCAAAGAATTGAGGGAGGGATGAACGAAGATGAGATTTTTAGAGAAAAGAAGGGCGAAAAAAGGGAGGCAGAGAGGAATGGGGCAAGGCGGGGCGGCGACGATGCTACCGTCAACGGCAGGCTGGCAGCGACGCGGATTGCAGGCGGTGTCTGCTCGCCGGAAAAGATCGGAGGAGGGCCTACGGATTTTGGGTTTTGAGGTTTATAAGATCATTCTTTGAGGTTTATACGCATTATATATTGCAAATTGTTACTCAATTCATTCAAATTCCGTTGGACTAGGATTCTTCTGTTAGGTTTGTCATCCCAGCCATTTTATCTCTTGTATTACGATTTTTTATAATTTATAGTATTTTAGTTGTGACAGTTTTGTTGTTTTTCATATTTAGAATTAATTATCTTATAATTATGTTATCAAAATATTTAGTCTTTTTTATTAGAATCAAAATATTTAGTTTTTAATTAGTCATATTAACAAGGGTTCAGTGATCTTTAGTTGGGATGTTATATAATAATATACTAGTGTTTTTTCCGTCGAAATTCAACATAAAATTATTTTTACATTGTAATTTATTATCACTCTAAATTGTTTATAGTCAGAGTATATGAATAGTCTTTATATATATTATATTTTTAATTAATTTTATTTAATCAAATTAAAATTGTGGTACAGTTCAATGATAATAATCTCAACCACTTTTGTTAATTAAATATTATTTTTATATTGGGCTAGCATATAATTTCTTTTTATATAAGTTGTCACTTGATAAATATGTTTTTATTTGATAACATTTCATATAAAAAATTTGATGTGGGATTGAAGATCTTAGTAAAATAAGAAGAAAAAATGATAAATTCAATTTGGGAAATGATGAAGGAATGATACATCGCATTTGTTGTTAATTATTGTATATATTTTGTACAATTTTCTTAATTTGACAGATAAGAAATTAATTTAAGATCACATCTTCTATATGAGCATCATTTTATTTGAACTTTGTAAGACTTATGAGCATTATCTTGTCTAGAGTTTGAAATATTACATTTGAGTTTTGCAGATTAGACTTTTGAACATCATCTTGTCTGGAGTTTGAAATAACACATTTGACTTCTGAACATTACCTTTTGAAGTTTGAAAGATGGTAATTGACTTTCGAGCATCATTTCATCTGAAGCTTGTGAGAATCATCTAATGTGTACCTTGAATGACCATAATTGATTCGTGAGCATCATTTCCTCCGGAACTTAAAAGTCCATAACTAAAGTCTAAGCATCATTTCTTTGGAGTTGAAATACCTTAATTGAGTTCTGAGCATTATCCCGTCTAAAGTTCGAAAAACCACTTCTAATTTATGAGTGTCAAATCGTCCATAAATTTTTTGTGATGCGGTCGGCGTTAGCACACACAAATTAAATTTATAACTTACGCCCACAGCTATATAGATAACAGTAAAAGCATGGTCAATCCATAGGGAGTTGATCAAGTTGTCTCTCAGGTGTTACCAAAAAGGGGTGAGGGTTATGGTCACGACTCACAGTAACCACTCTTGGCAATATGCTAAACATAAAATAACTGAAACTAAACAGTTAGTTGATCAAATAAAAAAATGAACCTGGCCTGGACTCGATGTATTCTATATGAACATTCATTCAGTCATTGGTACAAAGATTTTACTACATGCTCGTGTCATCAGTTGTGGTTAAGTAATGTTGGAGCCATTTTTTCAAGCGTCATGCCCCCAACAAACTCCTCTCTTATCCATCCTTTCAAATTAGAGTTATTTACTCACTATTCTGGTCAACACTCATCCCAAAATCATCGTCCGGCGTATTGCCCAGAGAGCATTAAAACTAGATAGACCCGAAAAAAAATTCTTACGTATGCGCTCATTGACATACACCTTCTACCCATGTCATTCAATCTATAACTAAGTTACACAAGGATCATACTGATGGAAAAATCGTGTGAGGAATTCCCTAAACCCAGGATCCTATAGGATGATGTTTAGAATTTAATTATCATGCAATTCAAATTAAATATGCCTAGAATGCAAAATGACAATTAATTAATTCGAAATCCTAGATCATGATATCTAAGAGTTTGATTTATACTTTTAATTGTAAATTTTCAGTTTGTAGACGAGGGCTTGCAACTCCCACCACTCCTCAAATATTCCACCTCGAATCTTCTAGCCTATTACTCAAATTCAAGGTTTGAATGCAGGGTGGACTGCATTCTATCAAACCCTTTAAGGTAGAGTGAAGAAAATAAATTTAGTAAAGAGAACTTTAGAGAAACATATCTAGGCATGTTTTTTGTATACAACTGTTGAAGAATTAATTCTCCACTCTCTTATTTACATAATATGTAATGGGCTAGGCTAGGGATCCAAGAAAACTTGGATTGAGCCTCCCTATTTGACTTTTTCTAATTAAATGAGCCCCAATTAAATTCCATCATAATAGAATAATAATTTAGACCACTACAGAAATTAATATTGACTTATCCATCCAAATCCCAAATTACGAATAATTTTGGCTTCCTTTTTTATTATTCATTTTTCGTGTTTAAAATTCTAATATTCATTAATTAGTTTAAGTCTGTTGCTGACTTTTATTAATTAAAATCTTTATCAAGAGTGCTCTAGTTCAAGAACATTATTTGTTATACTGGAATAAATTCCAACTGGTCGGGTTTCGTATAATAAATTATTTTTCTCGAACACCTCTTAAGGACATTATCAACGCAGGCTCGTCCGAGACACGATTCAATGAAATAATAATTCTAACATCGCTAGATATTAATTACAACTACCCAAGATACCAGGATTCTTGGGTTACGGAAAACATGCACCTTTTGATAAGTCAAAGCAGTGCATAATTAATATTGTATACTAAATGTTATATACAAAGATTAAGAAACAAATAATTACCGAGATCTCGTCTTTCCATAATCAGCAAGAAAGACACATCTCAACGTGAATCCATTCAGTGCTATACCTCACCAGTGTCGTTAGTCTACTAAGGTCTTTCGGACCAACACTACAACCTCTCATGATAGATCGTTCAAGTCTCTCTATGTTGTGAAACTTAGTTTCCTTTTGCAAAGCACCGACTGAGAGACCTTTAGTGATGACTTGACCACCATTTAGTCTACAATGCATAAGACCTATACTTGCTTGCTCAATTATAATCACAGATTATATTTGCTAACAATATAATCACCACATTATGAAAAGGCAAGCCATGCAACAATAATATCTATTCTCAAGTGCTAAAAAATGGAGTTGTTAGGTTATGAATATATAAGCAGCTCGTAAAGTATGCTTTATAGTATACAACCCCAACACATACACCGTATTGCTTAATTGATTTGTTATCTAGATTTCATAAGTGATTAGTAGTCAGTTAACTACTCAGTTTGCCTAGATCATATTGGTGCTCTAGATATGGTCAATTAACTACTTAGTTTACCCATATCATATTGGAATCAGACATAACACTTTGAGACACAAACATGCAGTTGTTATTGCCCAAATTAGATATCACTAATTTACAGTTTTATATTCAACACGGCGTTACCCAAACCATGCTTATAAACCCAGCTAGACATAAATAAGTAAACGAAGGCTATGAGAGTAAATAGAACATAATTAAACAAAAAGAACTTACTGAATTAAAATGCAAAAATAATTTGGGCAACACGTGCAAACAAAACATAAACAGAAACAAAGCCGACTTTGCCCACATGACTTGTTTCTTCCATACAACACTCGAAAATAAAGGACATAGCATAATTTAAACCTAAAACTATGGGGGATTTCAACCTCCGCGATCCTTATATATGCATTGTGTTATGGTCTTCTGGGCATCCATCCCAAAGATATAGGCTCGGGCCTAGGGTTGGCTGCTACATGCTGACTTTCTTTCTTTAGCGGCTGCGCCCAAATATTCACTTCCTTATCTTAAAGAGATTCACCAAGATATGCATCTTCATAGATAACGAAGGTTTGATTCACTTCTTTATCCACTTATTTAGATAAGATCGACTCATCCATTGCCCACAGTACCTCCTTATTCTTCAATTAATCTTCCACACACCTCTTCTAATCAATAGCTCTCGTCTGCCCAGAATGGATTCTGCTCGGTACATTGATTTATATATTAACTCTTAGCATAAATGTTTATCAATTACTCGGCTAATTTGTTGGATTTTTATACTAGAAAATATACTTTAGAGCTGATTATATATCAAGAACTCTATTCTCTAGTATCTTGAGAATGAGGTATTATTCTTGCAAGTTTGCCTTTTATATTATGTTACATTATCCACAAACAAGTACATCTCCCACATTGTGAACTTTGTGGTGGATCCAATATTACAGAATAACACTTAGTCAGTTCCTTATATAATAAGTAAGTTCACTATCCAAATAGATCTGGAAAATCTACTGTGAAAGGTTGCACTATCAATCCGATGTTATGCTTGTCTTAGCTAATAAAATGATATTGTTGTTGCATTGAAAAGGAATTCACAGTGAGATAAGTTCTTTTTTGCTGATAGTGAAGAACGAGGTCCCATAGATTGTTATTTCTCAATTTATGTGAATAACATTGAGATATGTGGCTGATTATGCACTGCTTTGATGCATTAGAAAGTGCGAATTTTTTGTAATCATATACCTTGGTACGTTGGGTAATGGTAATTGGTTTGCGTGAAGTACTGGAGTCTTATTTCATAGAATCGTGTCTCGAGTGAGCTTGAGCTGATGATATCCCCTTGAGGGGTTCGAAAATGATTACTATACGAATCTAACTGGTTGAATTTATTTCTAGTATAATAATAACAAACATTTAAGTTGTTATAATCTTAGAAAATATATTAATTAATCAAAGTTGTTTGTAAGAGCATCCGCAACAGTGGACGAGCCTTACCATTTCCCTTACACTATTCATGGGCCCCACAATAATTTTTCTCTTAAAATTTTACTCCATGCAACAGCGGCCGAGCCTTAACTTTCCCTTACACTATTCATCTCTTATTTTTTAAATTATTTCATAATTCATATAATTTCCAATATCA
>JAYDZE010503220.1:2185-15611 GCA_034509125.1 Monilaria moniliformis
ATTATATACATAGTTAAAATAAAAATTTGAACTGTAAGAACTCTTGTACTGAAAGCGAGGGGCGGGGAGCAGTGGCGAGTCTATTGAGGGGCTGCATCGGGCTGATGTCTAGTGAAAGTCCGAAACTTTTTCTTATATCCATGTATTATATTAAGCCTGAATCAAAATTAATTCAAACCAAAATGATTAAAAATTAAAATACATGTGTTGCCACACCGAGTCTTATATCCATGAATTATATTAAGCTCGACTAGAAATGAGCACATCCCGAAATGATTAGAAATTAAAACAATTATGTTGTGTATGTGAAGTGTGCGACACGAGCAAAGAAAAAATAAGAAGTTGTTGAAATTATTAATGATAAGAAATAGACTAATAATATGAGAGAAAAAGTTAATGGATGTATTAATGATCAGAGAGAAAAAGTTATTTATGATATATAATTTTTTTTTTCAAATATAAAAGTGTGACATCTTTAGTGGGACCGAGACGAATGAAGTATAAAAAATCACTACTAAATCTGCAAATCCTTTTTTTGCCATCTCTAGCTCGTGGAATTAAAATCTAGCAAGTAGAAATTAATTATTCCAAACTTTTCTATTTTTAATATATTTATTATATTTTTCATTACAACTATTGCAAACTTAACTACCCAAAAAGGAAAAGGTCCACTTTCTTTCATCTAATTTGCCAAAAAATCAAATAATTCAGACACACCCACCTCTTTTCGCTACCGTCACAGCGCGGTTCATCATTACGTAATCACCGACCGTTTCGATCTCCCACTTGCAACGGGAATCGATGGAGTTAAATGACTTTCACGCAACGACAGCTCACAGCCCCGTGGGCATATCCAATCCCGATGCATCCATGGTACATGGACACATACTTTCTCTCTCCCTCTCTAAAGAAGTTTGAAACAACAGGACATTAAAGAAAAGCTTAAGATGCTGTTGATGCGTTTCGTTAATAAAGTAGATATGCTGCTAATATTTGACAAACACAAACCCAGCCATTCATCCCCTCACTCCTCAATCGCCGGAGCTGATTCCGATCAAGAGAGAGAGAGGGATTATATCGTCGGGAAATGTTCGGTGAGTTTGCTCTTTTGATTCCTTTTTTACCGTTGAAATATTTTGATTTTTCTTCTTCTTCTGAACTTGGATGGATTGTGTTGCCTCGATCTGAACTATGTCCAGTGATCACGGGTTACAGTTTCAGCTTCGAAATGACGAGTGTGGTTCATGTATTGGTTGATGAGATTGGCTGTTTGCTGTGGCGATCGCTGGAAATTTATTTTGGGGGTAAAAATGCGGATTTCATATAGATATAGGAAAAAGGGGGGGGGGGGGGAGTGATCAAATGTCAGGAAATATTTTAGATGTTCGCTGCCAGCATTTGCTTGTGTAGCTATCAGCAAAATATGAAGATATTGATTTAGTTAATTTATTGGGTGTAGTTGAGCAGTAATTTGACCTAACAATGCATGTGATTTGTTGGATACAACAAAGTTACTTGTTAAATGTGGCAGTGCCAACTAAAAGTAAGTAGAGAAATGTGATCATAAGTTTTAGATGTTTGTTAGCTGGATTAAACGATTTTATCATCAGCGGTATGATGGTTGCAAAAGATTATATACTGTCATAGATGTTTCTTGTGGTTCATCTATATATATTTCTATGTTGGAGGGAGTAGTAGTCTTTTCCTTGTATAGCACTGATTGCAGACTTCGTTGGGCTTATATCCGTTTATGCTTTCTGTTTGCTGCTTCAGTTGCATTGACCGAGGACTAAAAAGATTCCAGTAACTCCTAAAAATGGATTGTAACTGCTTCGAGTCACCATGGCCGCCGGATGAGTTGTTGATGAAGTATCAGTATATATCGGATTTCTTCATAGCGTTGGCGTATTTCTCAATCCCTTTGGAGTTGATATACTTTGTCAAGAAATCTGCTGTATTTCCTTATAGATGGGTGCTCGTGCAGTTTGGTGCTTTTATTGTTCTTTGTGGAGCAACGCACCTGATAAATTTATGGACGTTTACTATGCATACGAGGACCGTGGCAATTGTAATGACTACTGCCAAGATTTTGACGGCTGCTGTGTCTTGTGCGACAGCCCTTATGCTAGTACATATCATCCCCGATCTGTTAAGTGTCAAAACAAGGGAGCTGATTTTGAAAAATAAGGCTGCGGAACTAGACAGAGAAATGGGTTTGATTCGTACACAGGAAGAAACCGGTAGGCATGTTAGGATGCTAACTCATGAAATCAGAAGCACTCTTGATAGGCATACCATACTGAAGACTACGCTTGTTGAGCTTGGGAGAATGTTGGGTTTGGAAGAGTGCGCATTGTGGATGCCGACTCGGACGGGGCTAGAGCTCCACCTTTCCTACACACTCCGGCACCAGAACCCGGTTGGGTTGACCGTGCCAATACAACTACCTGTAATCCATCAAGTTTTCAATACTAGTCGTGCTGTGAAAATCTCTCCAAACTCCCCCGTTGCCCGGCTTCGACCTGCTGGACAATACATGCCAGGGGATGTGGTTGCTGTGCGCGTACCCCTCCTGCACCTGTCCAATTTCCAGATCCATGATTGGCCTGAACTGTCTACTAAAAGATATGCTTTGATGGTTTTGATGCTCCCTTCAGACAGTGCTAGGCAGTGGCATGTGCATGAGTTGGAGCTTGTTGAAGTGGTGGCGGACCAGGTTTGCCTTGTCTCTTTCCTTTTTTTATCTTAGACTTGAGATCATTTAATGAATGATGTCTCTATGTTTTGACTTCTCTCCGTGTATCAGGTAGCTGTTGCTCTCTCCCACGCTGCAATTTTAGAAGAGTCAATGAGGGCAAGGGATCTTCTTATGGAACAGAATGTTGCCCTGGATCTGGCAAGAAGAGAAGCAGAGACGGCTATGCGCGCTCGTAACGATTTCTTGGCCGTCATGAACCATGAAATGAGAACTCCTATTCATGCGATAATTGCTCTTTCATCTTTATTACTAGAAACTGAGCTTTCACCCGAGCAACGTCTAATGGTTGAAACAATCCTTAAGAGCAGTAACCTCTTGGCTACCCTTATCAATGACGTATTGGATCTCTCGAGGCTTGAAGATGGTAGCCTTCAACTTGAGATAGGAACTTTCAACCTTCATTCACTTTTCAGGGAGGTAGGACCATTCATCATTTCATTTTTACTTGTTCGGGAACTGCCATTATGGTAAAGAAATCATAATTCCTTGTCATGGCATCTACTTCCTGTTGCAGGTCCTTAATTTGATAAAACCTATTGCATCCGTGAAGAATTTACATGTTACATTGAGTTTGTCCCCTGATTTGATTGAACATGCCGTTGGTGATGAAAAACGGCTGATGCAAGTTCTTCTGAATGTTGTTGGGAATGCTATAAAGTTCACAAAAGAGGGAGGCATCTCAGTATCTGCTTTCGTTGCAAAGTCTGACTCTCTAAGAGATCCTCGAGCCCCAGACTTTTTCCCTGTACTTAGTGACAACCACTTCTATTTGCGTGTAGAGGTTTGTTTCCGATTGGAGTACACTTTTCTAGAACTTGATTTTGTTATTCTCTGAGTGTCTAATAACTGCTTGTTTCTATTTGTTAGGTAAAAGATACCGGTGCAGGAATCAACCCGCAAGATATCCCTAAGCTATTCACGAAATTCGTGAAGAGCCAACCACTTGCTACCAAAAATTCTGGCGGTAGTGGCCTTGGCCTAGCCATTTGTAAGAGGTAATAACTTATTTCATAATCCTTCTGCAACAATATTAATTTTTTACCAAAGTCATAAATCTCCGTCAAATTTGCTGTTTAAAAACGGTTTGTTATGTGATCAGGTTTGTGAATCTCATGGAAGGGCACATTCGGATGGAGAGTGAAGGTCTTGGCAGGGGTTCTACTGCGATCTTCATCGTTAAACTTGGAGTTCCTGCTCGCCTAAATGACTTCAAGCTTCCGTTTTTGCACAAAGGCCCTGGGAATCAAGTAAAGCAAAATTTGCTTAAAGTTGTTGTGATGGATGATAATAGGTTAGTAATACATGCACCCTTCGACTACTCATCTCTTCTTCGTTCTGGCATTTTTGTTGATTTTTTGGTTCTAGCCCCAATGTTGTTTGGATGCATATAACGTCAATATATTATCTTTTTGTATCACCATTTTGATGTAGATTTGATGCATTTTCAGCTTTTAGCATAGATTCCGTCTTGAATCTCAATAACGGTAGAAAGAGGAAGTGCTGAGGTATGGTGAAACCATGTTCTTGTGCCGGTTGCAGCCTCTTGCTGGTTTCAGTGGATTGAGCGACCCGACAGAAGCTGGTTGAAGCACGGCGCTTTCAGAATGATGATCACTAAGCTTTCGGCGGAGTTGTGAAGATGACTTGTTCTGAGGATTAAGTTGCTTGTTTATGATGCAAAGGTAGATGAGCCCAGTTTCATTTTGTTCCACTTTGGTTTTAGCTGTACAGTTCTGTGTAATCCATGTCTAATAACTTTCTTGATACTATGTTAGCATCTGATGGTATTAGGAGTTCTAGTAATTGAGAAAATCAGGCCTGCATTTATATCAAGTGATTAGATTATGATTGTTTTGTTAGATATCAGACTTGAGAGATCAGATCATCTTGATTTTAGACAGAGATTACATTGCTATTTGGCTTTAATTTTTAGTATCCGTTAGTGGCTATGTTACTGTGTGCATATGACGTTGTGATGTTTGACCATGGTTTCGCGGAGTATTCCCTCCGTTTATAAAAAATAGTCCTAGTGATTCAGACTAATGGAGAAAGTGATGGGCCATATATAGTAGGATATGTAAATAAGTTACATATTAAAACAAATCAACAATGACTTTCATTGAATATAACTTCTACCATATAACCTCAATAATCTCAGTTCTAAATACACACAACATTGAAGAGTTTTGTTTTTTTTTTTTTTTTTTTTTTTTTTTTTTTTTTTTTTTTTTTTTTTTGAGAAGCAAAAATGATAGAGTTATTGAATATGAATTTAGAAATTTTAAATATGCCTAAATTTGTGATTATGGAAGTAATTTCTCAAAATCCATAAATTTTGTAAAAATATGAACCATAGAATAATCTTTTGTGGCAGCACTGTAAAATTACATAAAGGGGATGAAAAAGGTGTAGCTTTTCGAGCAGTCTTCAAGATTCTAAACTTTCTCAAATTTGGTATGAAATTAACGAATTTTATATACGACAATAATCACTTTTAATATAATAACAACGACCACTTACATAACAGTCACTTTTACATTACAAGTGTTACTTATATCATATGGATCATGAGTTTTAGTCATGTGATGAGTTTAGGTCGAATTTGGGTCAGGTTTGGGCCTAATTCAAATCTGATACGGACTAAATTATCCTGTCATTTGTACAATTTTGACAAAATTTTATAACTTGGATTGTGGAATACTTCTTCCATGATTGCTTCACTAGTTTTATAATAATAGAACAAATTGTACGTTTTTAGATAACTTTCTTTGACCTTGAAAAATAATTCTTGCAGACATCCTACTAAATTTTTCTAAGTCAAAGTTGGACTTTCTTGGAGTCTAAAATACGCCGGTAAACATCTTTTAGCAGCCACTAATAAAAAATAAAATGGTACAAAGACGTTTCTAAACTAACTATAAGAAATTTAATTTAGTCTCATTGGAAGAAGGGCTTTCAAAATTTATTTATTTATTTGAGGTAACTGTATCTAAATATACGAACATTCAATAAATTCTGATTTTGTACATGAACTAGGATTTTATCTTCAAATATACGAATTTTCAATTGTTCTCATTTTTACACGGGGGTCGGTTTGCGAAGAATAAGTGCCATCGTGGCTAGTTGGATTAGTCAATTAATATCATCGCGGCTAGCAGAAATGACGTTGATATCCAGTTACATCATTTAGTGCATCGGTGTTTAAGCTATATAGTCATTTTAAGCATCCATCTCAATATTAATTTGGAGGCAATTAGCAGTTGTGTGAAAAATGAAAACAACTGAAAGTTCGTGTATTTGGAGGTAAATTGTTTAGTTCATTTACAAAATCAGAATTTGATGAAAGTTCGTGTATTTAGTCATAGTTATCTTCTTTTTTTTTTTTTTTTTTTGTCTACATTGTAGGGGTTGTATAATTCTATGATAAAGGAATATTTTCTCCAAGCTTTTCTTTCTTGATATTTTTGCATTATAAAATAAATTAATTTTCTTACAATAAAAACACCAATATATACTTGTGGATGTCTATAACAAAACTAGAATTTTCCCTACCCTATATTTATATTCATCATATATAAGTTCATAACCTAATAATTATTTTGACAATATCAGACGTAGTATATAATACCAATAATACATATGATGTCAGTCGTGATTCATGAAAGCCATATCTAGCTAAAACACAGCAAATTTACAAAGACCAATTTTGCCTTGCTTTGCACCGCTCTCTCTCCTCTCTCCTCTCCCCTCTCCTCTCTCCTCTCTCCTCTCTCTTACATGACTCTGTTAGCATGCACCGACTCTTTCTCCATGAACAAGAATAACAAAAAGAAAGGGTAGAGAAAAGCCAAAGCAAAGGGCCACCTGTTGGTTCATTCCATCAACCACCATTGCCACTTGTGATCAAGATTTTTGTTTGAGAAAAAACCCTTCAAAAATATTGTACCTCTCTCTTTCTCTCTCATCACATTCCTACCATTTCTATCGAATTGCCGTTCCATTGAATTGTATGCAGGCACTCACATTGAGAGAATCTCTCTAGATTTTAAACACAGATTAGCCAAGTCCGAGGAAAATAGAAAAGGGACCCTTCTTGATTGATCTCTATATTTATGGAGAGATTTTATGCTTGAGGAAAGAGAGAAGTGAAAAAGCAGTGCTTTTTAATGCCCTTTGAATCTGAATTCCTTTCTTTTCTGACTAGCCCTTTCTAATTCTTCAATCTTTTCGTTTCTTCTTGTTGATTTTTGGGGGGCCAATGGCTGCTGGTGCAGAGGCATTTGGTGAAGCAGCAGTTTTGGAAATGGAGTCACCTGCTGCTGCTGTTGAGCCTTCTTCACCTAAAAATGATAACGTAGAAGATTTTTGTAATTCTAATTCTGAGAGCTCTGATGGTGTTAACGATTCTGGTTTGAATCCGAATGTGGATTCGAAATCGGAAGTGCAAATGAAGGAAATTGTTGATATGTTGAAGAAAATGGAGCTGAATCCCTTGGCCAAGGAGTTCTTTCCTTCATCGTATCACCAGAGCCACAATGATGCTTACAATTTGCATATGAATTTTGGGAATGGGGGTTTCTCAAATCACAGAAGGGTATAAATCTGATTCTCCAATTGGTTTTTGATGGTTTATTTAATTTGTGATATTTGGAGCTTGTTGTGGACTGTGATATTGGTGTTTTGTCTTTGTTCATATTGATTTTGAGTAGGATTTTTGTAGTTGCTGGAATTTAGTTATGTTGTTTCTTTGATTTCTGAAAGAAAATGAGAAATCCCATTTTTGGGCTGTAGAATCAGAGAGACTGAATTTTTGATGGGATTCTTTGCCTTTAACATTAATTTTAATTTTGTGGCCATTTCTTTTTCTTGAAGAAGTGTTTTTATGTTCTGATATCTTGTTTGTATTTGGAGTTGTGATGATCTTGTATGTTGATGATTACTTTGACCTGATTTGGTGGATGGGATTTCTTTCCCTCCGTGTTTTAGTTAAGAAATCTACTTTTATTTTATCTAAAGTCAACATTTTTCCAGTAATTCTGTCAAGAAACACACTTGTCAAGAAACACACTTGTGGTTATTGAAGCGAATCTGGCAATTGGTCTGAACTCTGGAGATGTATTTTAATCCGAACCATCTTCCTGTTGGATATACTATTCATCATTTTGTTGTTATAGCTACCAAGGTTCATTTATATGTCACTAGTCATAGCCAGTTGTTTGCTGGCCCATTTGACGATAGAGGTTATAGTGCTTATGGATTCACTGTTATTGTTGAACCTGCTTTCCCGTTGAGTATGTTTCTTGATCATGTTTTATGTAGAATTTAGCAATCATATAATTTCCTGATGTCTTAAGTAATAATCTGATCCATTTATCAGCTGTCACCAAATTGCTACTCGGTACATGTAGGCCTTTCTTCAAGAATCTGAATACCACTGTATTAGGTTCGTGTTTCCTGATGGTGTTTTGTTCTACTTTCTGTTGTCAGAGAAGAAATAACTATGACCAGGATAAGAAGAGAATGAGCGGCAGAGCTTTTAAAGCTCAAAGAGAAGAAAGTATTAGACGAACTGTGTATGTCTCAGACATTGATCACAATGTAAGTGAAGATCTACAAACTTCGTCATATCAGATGATTTCAAAATTGATGTTCTTATGGTTTTCCTACATTCAGATATCTGAGGAGCAGCTTGCTGCATTATTCAGCAGCTTTGGACAGGTACGTTTCTCTACTCGTTTTTTCTTTAATGTACCTCGTTGTCTGTGGTTGTGCTTCATATTGGAACTTTCAGTGCCATAGATGAGCAGCTGACCTGACTTATAGAGTTATTATTCAGCATATATACGACACAGCCTTATTTCTTGGCTCACTAAAGCATACAATGAATCTCCATAGTTATATGCAATGAGGGCATTTTTAACTCAATCTTTGTATAATAGAGAACGTCTGATATTTTTGGTGACTTTGATCTACCCATGAAATGCAGCAGATCAAAAGGATTTAGGTGTGATAAAAGGATAAAAGTTTAGTAAGCCTGTTGTGTGTTGATTTTGTATCTTGTGGTATGCCTAATATTTCTTCTGCTTATCCTTTCCTTTTCCTCTATTAACGTACTGCTCATGAACCATACTCAACTCCAGTCTTCCGCATTTCCATCACAATAGTCATTAAGAATCTTCGTGTTGGTGTTTTGATCTTCTGCTCACCATTTCTCAAGCATTTTTCTTTTCTATAGATGGAAGCATTAGACATCGCCTCAACACCATATACATGATTTATGGTCTGGAACTTTTACTTCGGAACTTGGATAAGTCCAAGCTTTGATCCAAATTTATAATAGAACAAGGAACAACATGACCACCTTAACATATTAGAACTATGAAAAAGTGACTTTTAATGAAGATTGCACATGCATTTGGATTCCGTCATTCCGTGAGGCATCAATTATTGTGCTTTATCACCATATTAGATGTCTCAACACAAAACTTGTCTTGTTTATGAGAAAATATTTCATCAAGTCTGATATGTATTATATGGATCTTGATATCTCCTCTTATCTGTTTTACAGGTAGCCGATTGTCGAGTTTGTGGTGATCCACACTCCAATCTTCGATTTGCTTTTGTAGAATTTTCTGATGAGTGTAAGCTTTCTTTTTTTCTTATGGGGTGGCTTTGTTTGCATGTTTGATCTTGTAGATATTTATCGCTCATGTGATTGATTCCAACAGATTCTGCTAGAGCTGCTCTGGTTCTCAATGGTACAGTTTTGGGTTTCTCTATTGTAAAGGTTTTGCCTTCTAAAACGACTATTCTTCCCGTGAACCCGACATTCCTTCCCCAGGTAAGAAACATTTCTGATGGTGTTAACTCTTGACATCTCACTACCATCTTTCTCGTGTTACGTACTGATTGATATTGATAACTACCCACTCACACACAATTTAACAGTCGGAAGATGAGCGTGAGATGTGTGCCCGGACAGTCTACTGCACTAACATAGATAAGAAGGTATATGTTTCACAATTTTTGTTCTCAAATAGTATTCCATATTCTTCTCGACTGCCTCTTAGTTTTACTAATAATAGTTATGGCAATGGATGGCAAAAAATGAAATCATGTTTCATAAATTCACATCATACATGTCTGAGCAGGTTTCTCAAATTGATGTCAAGAATTTCTTCGAAGCAAGATGCGGTGAGGTATGCATAGAAGTTCCAGAGTTCCAGAACATGCTGCTCTTTTGCATATATTTTGGCTTGATGTGGTCTATTTATCAGATAATTCACTTCATTGTAGGTCTCCCGCTTAAGGCTCTTAGGCGACCAGTTGCACTCGACGCGAATTGCTTTTGTTGAATTCGAAATGGTACATTGCCTTTTACTGCCTTACTTGCTATGATATTCTTCCTGTCATTTTGCTTCTATCGTTATCAGTTCTTCTTCCCTCAGAAAAATACATTGTTATGATCTCAAAAGCTCGACTATTATTATTTCATTCATTGCAGCTTTCTACGATAACTTCAGTTACCATACTACTTTCCCAATTCTTGTGAGTGTTTGCTTTCTATAGACATGATCCAAATCGTCATATCTCATATCTTATTGATGAGACATTTTTGGTATATTTGGTCCCGTCTTTTCTCAATTCTTTTCATATATATGTAATAATAACTCGGGTAAAATATACGAGTTAATTATTATTTTGATATAGAGTGCTGAAAAATTTGCCTTCTGTTCATTGTTTGTAACAAGATCAATCAGATTACCACTTATTGTAACGATAATTAGGCTTGAGAATTGTAATCGTGGTAGAGATTTGCTTGTCCCCCCCCCCCCTCTCTTTCGTGCTGAAGAAGGATTGAAAGACTGATGTTAATACTATGCAGTATAACTAGGATGTGAGAACAATTTGTCTTGTTAGCAATGGACAGACTTGAAACACCCGGATCGTTCTTCATGAATGAAAACATTTCAGACACGAAAAAAGAAGCCACGAGTTTGATTCCTGCATTCAACGAGTTTGAAGTAGAAAGTTGATCGTTTTAAAATTTGCAGGCTGAGAGCGCTTTCCTGGCCCTCGACTGTTGTGGTGAATTTCTGGGTTCCCAGCGGATCAGGTATGCATAATGGCATCTTTGTTCGAGCTCAAGTTTTTGGAAAGCTAGCAACTGTTTCTTTTAGCAAGTTTGACAACATTTTGCAGGATTAGTCCTTCGAAAACACCTGTGAGACCACGGCTTCCTCGCCGGGGGATGGAATACGCACACTAACTCGAGCTTCTCGTCTCGTCTCAGATGGAAACCGGAATGTCTCATCTTGGAGGGGACTGCTGTGATGCTAAAACTTACCTTTGTTTCTGGGAAACAATGGTTTTTTCTTGTCAAATGTAGTTTCTTTTACATTTATTATGTAGTGCTACTAACAATAGTTGAAAGTTTGAGGTAAATTGTGCATACTATAAAGAATTTGTCCAGAGGGGCCCTGTGATTTGTTTCGTGAGAGCAGTAATATTATTTGATTTTCCAAAAAATAATGTAATATTTAATATATTAGTTTTCTAATATATATATCAAATTACCAATAAAGAAAAATTATATATTTCATCCCATTTTTGACACATTTGGCAAATATATCCCATTTTATATTTAACTTCATAATTTTAAATAATATAAAATATGTGAAAAAGAAATACTTGAGAGGTCCATATATGAGAAAAGAGAGAATTTCAGTTTTTTTGCGAAATTAAAACAATATTGTCCTTTAAAAAATACAAATTCAGATACATTTTTTTAGAAGGATAGTAATATAAAAAATACAATATATTTTCAAGATGGAGTGAAAGTAAAAGAAGAAGTATAAAAAAAGAAAAGAAAAAAGATTTGCATGGGCTATGACATGGAAATGGAGAAAATATGCACGTGAGGCACATTCTCTCCTCTCTTCCTTAAATTCTCCGAACCCAACTCCACTTTCCATACAATTACAGCGCCAAGCTGCAACAGAGGAAAGGAGATCCGCGATCGACACACACAGATATATGAAAAGAGAAGACACAGAAGAATTTTGATCATTTCTTCCCAAATTTCTACAAGGTAAGGTATATTGTGTTCTACATGCGTAATAATATATTCGACACGATTGCAATCATTGAATTTGTCGAAATGCCGGAACCCTTTGGCATGAAATCGAAACTGAAAAGTGGGTTCATGAATTGATTTGTTCTTGGTACCCACAAATGTGTGGCGTAGGATCTTTTTTTGATAAAGATCGTTTTTTTCTTCTTTTTTCTGATTGATTTTATGGCAATGATGCCGGATGCATTGAGTTGAATGGTGTGTTAAGGTTTTGGAGCAAATATTGTCAGAATAGTTCCTTTGATTGGGCTCCTAGATTTGCTCATTAGGGTTCAAGTCTTCACACATCACAACTATTAAGATTTGAACAAGTGGTATCTGAAGTAGTTCTAGAGCTTTCTACAATCCGAGGATAAAGATTTAGAGGACAACAGATTTGCACTTGTTCTAGTTCAGGCAGGGCTGTAGTCTTTAGTTGATAGCAGAGAACATAGTCATTTATAGTGAAAATTCACTCGAAAAAGACATCTTGGCTGATTGGATGTAGGAGTCGAGATTAACGTAGATGAATAGAGTGTAGACGCTTGATGCATTAATCAGAGAACTATTAGTGTTTGTTTTTGGTATGAATATAAGTTTATGGCAGCTTTTATCAAATTTAGTTTGAGGTTGGAGCTGTATCCTTGGTCAGATTTTCTTTAGGCTCATCCCTTTGTAATGCTTCATCTATTGTTTACTGAACCAGATTGGTTGAGTCCAGAGCAAGGGAGTCTTTCTTGAGTTTTCATCATGACATCCCCAATGCATCAACATACTCGCTCCACTTCGACTAACCTAAGTATGAAGAGACCACAGACCAAGGCAGCTGCTCAAAGGCTTGCGGAGGTTATGGCTCAGCAACCAGCCGATGATGAAGAGGAGGAGGATGAACTATATGATTTCAACTCAGGCTTTCCATCTGCTGGTATAGGACTTGCAGGCGGAAGGCAAGCTAGAAGTCGTTCTCCAATGGTAAGAAATCTTGCATACATGGCAATTTGTATGATCAAGCAGAAACTTTTTTGTAATTTTAAGTTGTGTATTTCATATCAGTACAATGCCTGAACTTCTTTTTTACTTTCTAGTCAGTTCGTAACTCAGTAGATCAGCCTTCATCAGCACGTTACAGACCTGCTCAGCCCAAGCCTGTCGAACCCTCTTCAACTGTCGCCTCAGCAGAACAGCAGCAACCTTCGTCAGCTCGTTATAGACATGCTCGTTCCAAGCCTCTTGAACCGTCTTCAAATGTGGAACAGCAGCAACCTTCATCAGCTCGTTATGCTCCTTCCAAGCCAGTTGAACCATCTTCAACCACAGAACAGCAGCAGCCTTCATCAGCTTGCCACCGACAGTCAAAGCCTGTTGAACCATCCCCGTCTCTTAATTATTCCATACGCGGTCGTTCTTCTCAAATGAACTCTTCGGAGGAACCACCACAACCAGCATCAGCTCGCTCCGCTGGAAGATCATCATCTTCTGCTAGTACCCTAGAACAGCCTTCATCTGCTCGTGTAGTTGGCCGGCCAAATTTAAGGGTGAAGACAGTTCCCATGGTA
>JAYDZE010503331.1:0-15610 GCA_034509125.1 Monilaria moniliformis
CCGTTTATTTTCTAATCTAAGGGTTCATCATTGGTCTTAGTTATGCATTAGGGATCTAGTTTGACCCTAATGCAACCTTATAGGTTATATATTTTCCAATCACTTGAGTTGATTTTAGGTTATATATTAAAAACTAAAAAATTGTTAATGAAAAGACATTCACAATTTCTCTGGATAGATTAGATCATCTTTCTTCTTCTTCTTTCCTTTTTTTTGGGTTTCATGCTAGCGATGGTTTTCACCTGTATTTTCCAGCTAGAACTGTGGGATCGATCACCTAATATATCGATATTTTCCAATTTAGCATATCATTTCCACGATTTGCCCCTCGAAATGGGTAATTGATGACATAGAAGAAGTAGGCAATTTTTAAAATAATATAATTAGTAGATTCGGTTGACTATTTAAAGATTTGGTTAAATCAATGACAGGAGAAAATTAGGTAGCACTGTTGCACTTACAAAATACGGTGAGCAATAGAAAATTGGAAATATCAAGGTCCTAAAGAAATAGGTGAATTATATATAACTAACGCAAAAAATTAATTGTGCAACAACATTTGACGGATCAAAATTCATAAAATGAATCATTAACTAGACACAAATTCATAGCACATTTGTTTTATTTATATTTGACTGTGTTTGAATTAAATTCTAACGTTTTTGGATGCGTAGAACATATGACATAAGCTTCACAATAATTCAGTTTAGATGAAATAGCTATGTATTTTTTTCCAAAATAAATAGATATCGTATGCACTACAAATGCAATATGATTATTTTCGTAAATCTATAGTCGCATGTCTAATTTTTGGTCCTATAGCTAACTAATTCATAATACCGGAAAACCTCGTACAAACATAAAATATTATCAGTATTAATTAGTTAATTTATTGAAAAAACTATATATAGCACGATAAAAGTAAGTTAGGAATGACAGTGATATCAAATATTCATGATTTTGACTGAATGAGTTGAAATACTTTTATACGAATTATCTTGTTCGTAAAAATTGAGTCCATATAATTGCATAAGCACACAATATTAAAGTAATTGTCTGCCTGAGCTGAGATAGAGATTTGTTAAGAAGCCTTAATCAGAATTCTAGTTTTCCGATTAAGTCCATCAGGATTTGTTAATGCTTTACTCTGATTGGACAATCCGAGTTAAAAATTCAACACTATAACTATTCATTAGTCCCCACTAATTACCCAATCATTTAATTCAGTGCTGCTTAGTTAATTCATATTTCCTAGTTTGGCATTTCTTGCTAAAAGAATAATATTTTCTTTTTTTCTTGTGTAGGAAATCATAATCAAAGTGGGTGTCATAGTTCCTACTTGGTAGATAAGATAACAACTTTGTCATTCCTTCAAAAAAGAATAAAAAATTGGCGATTAATAGTCGGTCTCCATCCTACACATTTTCTTATTTTTCAATTATATTTTTTGTTTCACTAATGCAAATTTATATGATATAGTATTAATTAATATCATTATACATAAATTTTCACTTACTAATAATGTTAAAAGATTTAGGGGATTTAGGATCATGTACTTTTTGTTGTTGCAGGGTCTCATAAGGAAATTTAAAAGAAGAAACAATGATGAGTTCCATACATATTTTATAAAAATAATTAATTGAAAACATTTTCGTATGTGTAAATTAAGATAACAAATTATTAAGATCCATACTTGATCCCGCTTATGCACAGTATACTATTTTAATTAATATTATATATATATATATAATATGTGATTCTAAAACAAATTAAGATCCACACTTTTTTTTTTCTGATATCATATAGTGAATAAATAGTGATATTTAAATTTCGTCAATCAAAGGGATGACTGATGACTATATTTGTTTTAGGGTTGATTTTACTATTTGTGACTCTAACTTGGTTTGTTTAACTAATAACTTAATCAACACTTTGACATTTGATCTTTCATCTAAATGATTTTGTGCATATTCTTATTAGTTCGTTTGAATAAATGTAGAAACCTAGAAATTTCTTGTGAAGTCGATGCTATGTTAGGCAAAGCTATTGAACGTATCACGTATGTGTGATAGTGATTAAGAATTTAGTGAGTTCCTTTGTGACTATATACACTTCAATTATTTGTGAGGTGTTCACTCCATGAAAAGATTTGGTTTGACCAAAATGCCTAGAAACTTCATGGCCAAATGTTAACTCAAGAGTTTTTTTTTTAGGAGGTTTTGTTGTTGCGTGACCGAGTGATATCGCTTTGCATGAATGAGAAAGAATAGTGAAAAATTAAGAAGTGGTTTCCAATATTTTTATATGGGATCTCTCTCTACAATCTCTCTCTCTACAAAAATTAACATACTTAAATTTATTTATTTATTTGGATATTTGTACTAACTTTGTATTTTATTTGGGTATGGAAACAGCCTTACGGAAGACTTCTCCCATCTAAATTTTTTCTTTTACTATCATAGATATATTATGCCATATCGTCTAATAAGTCTCTAAATCCAATCACAACCAAACATCAGAAAAATTACTTAATTTATGGGCTCGAATCCTTATTCGAATTTCATCAAGTGGGTCTTTTTGGCAAGGTTTTTTTTGTGTATTATCATAAGGTTTAACAAACTTTCGTTATAACTAATCAAAGATGCATGCATTATGGGGTGATTAGGTTGATAGAGTGGTGATCTCTTGACTTAGATAATATTGTCCAGTCGAATTTTAACAATTCAATTCCTTTTTATAAGTTTTAAATTGAGATATTTTTTGCACACACTATTTCACATAAAATTACAATAACATTTTTCAATAATATGTTAATAACTTTAAATTAATATTTCTGTAAAGAAAAATCCAAAGTGTGTATTCTAGTCCCAGATAAAAATAACTGCATGGGGTCTGGTCAACCCAAAATAAGTTTTCTAAATGCTGAGCTCGATAAATAAAATAAATCGAGTAAAGAAATAAATACCATAGTACACATATACTTATTAGTGTACATATTTAAATAATTGATTTTATCAGCGTATATTTCGTTAAGCATGACTATCATCTAATAAATACAATTAAAATTAAGCGGATAAAGCCCATTTATTTGGTTACTCGGATTAGAAAATATATATTGAATAAACCAAATATGGGCCCATCGATTAGGCCCAGATAAGACCGGACTTCGTGTTGAAATGCTCCCAAAGACCGACCACAATTATATAATACACACACAATGTTTATACGCCAATATCGCACAATATTGCAAATTATAAGAATATTTTGGGATTTAATACTATATTTTCCCATTAAAAAATATGACAATGGACTAGATTAAATTAAATGAATTAGTAAAAGGAAAGTACTATCTGAAGACATTATAAATTTAATTTCATGATGCAACAAAAGGAACCGGAGCATCTTGTACGGAATATCCTTACAATAATTTTATGTATAATATATTCATATTCTAGAAGCAACTTAATATTAACTCATTATTAACTTTATCAAAAATTTCCTTGCTAGTATAAGTAACTCAACAATCTTCTCAAAATTTAGATTGAAGAAGAACAGAAAACGAAAAGAGAAATGATGAAGTTGATTTTATTTTTTTTTCCTCTCTCTATTCTTTATTCTCTCACACTTACATATAGAATAGGAGAAGAAAAAAATCAATCTCTTCTTTTATTTAATATTATGGAATATAACTCTATATTTTTATCCCTTTAAAAAAAATTGATAGAGCAACTTTATGATGTAAAATGTAAAATGTAATATGATATATATCTATAGAAGTTAATGTTTAGTACTATTATGAATCTCCTTTGATCATACCGACTTTAAAAATTATTAAATAATCTTGGACATCAATAATAGTATATAATAAGGAGTATTTTTTAGTTGAGAAAAGAAAAGGCAAACGACGTCGCACCGAGATTACTGCAAATAGGATTACTAATTCGTATCTTACCGGACTTTGATTCCTCGGGTATGAAAAACAGGAATACAGAGTCCTCGGCTATAAATAGATACCACCGGCCGTAGTCTTTGGATCGCAGAACTCTCTCTCTCCAGCTTTCTCTTTCTATACTATCACACTGTCTCAGTCTGATCACACACTTCCTAAATTCAGGTACACCTTCACAATCACTCACACTCGCCTTTCATTTTCGGTTACACCATATTTTTGCATGGAAGGCTGTTTTTTTAACCATTATTCCCTTCGGCTGTCGAATTCTCACTCTCCTATTTAGCGCATTCTGTTTTACGTCGTTATCAGCATTTCTGTGATCACATTAATCGATTTCAAATCGTTAAAATCTGCAGCCGTATTCGCGAAATACTGAGATCGGGAGAAACCCGAGGGCGTAGGTGATGGCGAAGAATTTGGAGAAGATGGCATCGGTTGATGCCCAGCTGAGGGCTTTGGCCCCCGGGAAAGTCTCCGACGACGACAAGCTCGTCGAGTACGACGCGCTGCTTTTGGATCGATTCCTCGATATTCTTCAGAGCTTGCATGGAGAAGATCTCAGGGAAACGGTAATAATGCATTTGATGAGATTTTGGGGGATTTTATTTGTTTTGATTCAATTTAGTATTGATTTGATCATCACGTTGAAAAAACATTATATTGTATGTTTGTACCATTTCAATCGGGTGTGATTTCTCGGTAGTGTGGCATCTGTTGTTCGGGGGCGAAGCTATGATTTTAAGAATGGGATTACGTTTATGTATTTAATAACAAGCTAATTTGGACGGGCGAGATTAGAATTGTGTATCTAAGAAAAATATTGGACGAGCGAGATTACATACATTTGCCTATTAAAGATCAGTTAGGACAGCCGGGGGTGGAGCTAGAAATATAGCATGAAGGGAGCTAAAGTTATTAAAAGAAAAAGGCTACAAGGTGCTAATATTTATTTTTTTCTGAGAAATATCTAAAATTTTAAGGTTAAATAGTAAAAAAAATTAAAACAAAAAAGAATGTTTGGGGGTGCTTGAGCCCCCCTTGGCTCCGCCAGTGTAGCATTTACGAGAGTGCTGCGGTATGTGAATTTATGGGATGATTTTTGAAGTACAAGAATCATAGTCTCATCCATTTGTATGCGAGCAAAGATTGGACTCTGTATGTTAGTTCTAGAGAGGCAGAGGCTTTAGTTGTTTACTGAATCACATGAAAATGTTTTGACATTTCGCAAATCTGGAACAACCTCCAATATGATTATCATAAGATTTATATTGCTCAAAATTCTGTTTTTCCCCCCTGCTTTGGGTTGATAAACTAGTATTCCAAGACTATCGAGTTTCGAAACAATTGGTTTTATTTTGTCTTCTATCTTGGTGCATTGCAGTCTTCTTGACTAATTTAAATGTTCGCCACTTTTTGAAGTTTGTTCATTCTATAATCTTCGCAGGTGCAAAACTGCTACGAGCTTTCTGCAGAGTACGAAGGGAAACTCGATCCGAAGAAGTTGGAAGAGCTTGGGAATATGCTGACAAATTTGGATCCAGGGGATTCAATTGTCATTGCTAAAGCCTTTTCTAACATGCTCAACTTGGCGAACTTGGCTGAGGAGGTCCAGATTGCTTCTCGGAGGCGCAACAAGACGAAGAAAGGAGATTATACCGATGAGAGCAATGCAACTACTGAATCGGACATAGAAGAGACTCTCAAAAGGCTGGTTTTTCAGCTGAAGAAGTCGCCTCAAGAAGTTTTTGATGCGTTGAAGAATCAGACCGTGGATTTGGTCCTCACTGCTCATCCCACCCAGGCTGTTCGAAGATCATTGCTTCAAAAGCATGGAAGGTTGGTTTTCTAAGTATAATGCTATTTATACCATATTTTGGTTATCTGTTGCATCTGATTTTCTTCCTTTTTTATTTATTTATTTATAATCTCATTACTTTCTCAAATCTTCAATGTCAGGATCCGTAATTGCTTAGCAGAGTTGTATGCCAAAGACATAACGCCCGATGATAAACAGGAGCTAGATGAGGCTTTGCAGAGAGAGGTACTTCATTAGTTATTAGTTCGTAGTCATTCATTGATTTTTTTTTTAATTATTTCTTCATGAATTTATGCTCTCTGTATGAAACTAGAGAAATGGAAAACAAAGAAAAATGAGGTAAAAAAGGAAAAAAGGAAAGAAAAACAGTGGCTTGCAACACGTATCCATTATAATCTTGTTATCTTATTCCAATTTCGCTGCAACAATTTTTTGCATTATAAACACATATGGCATGGTCAGTCCCTCAATCTAATGTCTCTCGTGTTCTTCTCTGCAGTTGTCTTCATATTGCCTTTCGTTGCCAAATTTTCGTCATCGTCACATTTATAAATGATTCCAAGATGACCTGTTCATCTGTTTTATCTCATCTGAGTTCTTGCTTTTTTCTCTTAGAATTTTCATTTGCTCTCACTGGAAATTTATTGTCTGCATATCTAAGAAAATAGCCTCTTCAAATTGTTACATTTTCTTTATACCTTATTCATCTGTCTGTTTGCAGATTCAAGCTGCTTTTCGAACTGATGAAATACGAAGGAACCCTCCTGCCCCCCAAGACGAAATGAGGGCAGGGATGAGTTACTTTCATGAAACAATCTGCAAAGGTGTCCCAAAATTTCTGCGCCGTGTTGATACAGCACTCAAGAATATCGGGATCAACGAGCGCATCCCATACAATGCTCCTCTAATCCAATTTTCTTCTTGGATGGGTGGAGACCGCGATGGTATAGTAATACCTGTTTTCCTTTTTTTTCAGTATGTCTAAACAAAATATACTATTTTCTTCAAAATGCTGAGGCTGCATTGGTTCATCGCGTTCGTATCTGTACATCATTGCAGGCAATCCGAGGGTTACTCCTGAAGTCACGAGGGACGTCTGCTTATTGGCCAGAATGATGGCTGCTAACTTGTACTATTCCCAAATAGAGGAGCTTATGTTTGAGGTGCTCTATAATTACTTCAACAAGTCTTACTGTTGAAGATTTGCAATGCAGTGCCCTTTGCTTGCATTCTAACTAATGCTTTTTTCCAGTTGTCCATGTGGCGTTGCAACGAAGAGCTTCGTGTCCGAGCTGATGAACTCCACAGGTCTTCCAAGAGAGATGCAAAGCATTTCATAGGTAACCTCCAACTCTAGGTCTATCTGCTCACATTTTTCATCATCTTATTATTGGCTGATTAATCTTCCTTGCGATGCAGAGTTTTGGAAAACGATATCCGTGAGCGAGCCATATCGTGTCATTCTCGGTGATGTGAGGGATAAGCTCTACCAAACACGCGAGCGCACTCGCCATTTATTAACTCAAGGAACATCGGACATCCCCGAAGAGGAGACATTCACCACTGTTGAGCAGGTTCTCTTCTTGTACATTTTCCTTTCTTTGCTTCTTTGCTCAATCAAAAGCTATTTATTTCAACTTGTTACATACATCAAAGTTAACAAATGCCCTGACTAGTTATTGTTAGCGCCATTATCCATTATATGTTGCTGAATCAGATTAATATCTGCACAGTTCTTGGAACCTCTTGAGCTGTGCTATAGATCCCTAAATGCTTCCGGCGATGGGTCAATAGCCGATGGAAGCCTTCTCGATTTTCTCCGCCAGATCTCCACGTTCGGGCTGTCGTTGGTAAAGCTTGACATAAGGCAAGAGTCGGATAGGCACACCGATGTCCTAGACGCCATCACAAAGCACTTGGACATAGGCTCGTACCGAGACTGGTCTGAGGAGCGCAGGCAGGAATGGCTCCTCTCCGAACTCAGCAGCAAACGTCCCCTCTTTGGACCCGATCTCCCCAAAACCGAAGAGATCGCTGAGGTCCTCGATACGTTCCAGGTGCTGTCCGAGCTCCAATCGGACTGCTTTGGGGCATACATCATCTCAATGGCCACAGCACCCTCAGACGTGCTGGCAGTCGAGCTTCTACAGCGCGAGTGCCACGTGAAGAAGCCGCTAAGAGTTGTCCCGCTCTTTGAGAAGCTGGCTGATCTCGTGGCTGCTCCTGCTGCCGTTGCACGCCTCTTCTCGATCGAGTGGTACAAAAACAGAATCGACGGTAAGCAAGAGGTCATGATAGGGTACTCCGACTCGGGCAAAGATGCGGGCAGGCTATCGGCGGCATGGGAGCTGTACAAGGCTCAGGAGGAGCTCATCAAAGTCGCCAAGAAGTACGGCGTGAAGCTGACGATGTTCCATGGCCGTGGTGGAACTGTCGGGAGAGGAGGCGGCCCAACCCACCTCGCTATACTGTCTCAGCCCCCGGAGACCGTGCACGGATCTCTCCGTGTCACGGTTCAGGGAGAAGTCATCGAGCATTCCTTTGGCGAGAAGCACCTCTGCTTCCGAACACTCCAACGCTACACTTCTGCCACGCTGGAGCACGGCATGAACCCTCCGGTCTCCCCCAAGCCCGAGTGGCGTGCGCTCCTTGATGAGATCACGGTTGTTGCCACGGAGGAGTACCGATCCATTGTCTTCAAAGAACCACGTTTTGTCGAGTACTTCCGCCTTGTAAGTGACTTGAAACATTCAATAACACATGGAAATTTTATCCAATGTGTACATGTACGATAGACCTTCTCAGCATGCTCACTCTCGATCAATTCTTACTTTCAAATTTTATTTTTGTGAATCTCATTAGGCCACACCTGAGCTAGAGTATGGTAGGATGAACATCGGGAGTCGGCCATCAAAACGGAAGCCAAGCGGAGGGATCGAATCACTGCGTGCAATCCCATGGATCTTTGCGTGGACGCAGACCAGATTCCATCTCCCGGTCTGGCTAGGGTTTGGAGGCGCATTCAAACACGCAATAAAGGACCCCAAGAACCTCAAGATGCTGCAAGACATGTACAACCAATGGCCTTTCTTCCGGGTCACAATTGACTTAGTCGAGATGGTGTTCGCCAAGGGAGACCCCGGCATTGCTGCCCTGTACGACAAGCTCCTAGTCTCCAAAGACCTCTGGCCTTTCGGTGAGAAACTGAGGTCCAACTACGAGGAAACTAAATCCCTTCTGCTCCAGGTACTACTTAAAAGGGTGCATTAGTTGGGGGTGCTCGAGCCCACCCCAGCTCCGCTGGTGCTTGTACTTTTTTTCTTTTGAGATGATGTTGTTTTCCACAGATCGCAGGGCATAAGGATCTCTTGGAAGGGGACCCATACTTGAAGCAACGGCTGCGGCTGCGCGACTCGTACATCACGACGTTGAACGTGTGCCAAGCCTACACGCTGAAGCGAATCCGTGATCCCAACTACCATGTGAAGCTCAGACCTCATATTTCGAAGGAGTACGTCGACTCCAAGCCAACTGCAGAGCTCGTGAAGCTCAACCCGACAAGCGAGTACGCGCCGGGATTGGAAGATACCCTCATCTTGACCATGAAGGGCATTGCTGCTGGAATGCAGAACACTGGTTGATTATGTTTTGCTGTCTTCTGTATCTTTCTTATTTTTTTGTTTCACATCTTTTCTTCCTTATATTTATCGTAGACGGGGTGGGTGGTTAACTATCCTTCGTTGAAATAATCACATTTTTGTGTAATAAACTCAGTTATTTGTGCGATCTTCAAGGGAAATAGCATTATTTGACTTTTAATTAGTAGGTGCAGCTATGCTTATTTATGATTTATAATTATACATATCTATGTTTAGGCTGCGGATTAGCTAAAAAGTTGTTCGGAGTAAATTATTCGAAACGAGTTTTGAGGTAGATGATAACTTAGATTTCTAACCCCCAACTTACTAGGTGATCATGAGCCTAAATTTATCATATATCAATAACTAGTAAGATCAAACTCAGATAAATTTATTTTATAATTGATATTTTGTGAAACTAACGATTTTTTTTTTATCTAATCATTATTATTAGCTATTTAAATTTTTCATCAAATATCTAGATATTTTTTCTTTAATGTTTCTACTTATTAGCAGTGGCGGATCCAGAACCAAAAATTTGAGGGGGCGACATAAAATGATAAAGAACTCTTCAATACGTTCAAAATTTTTATTTCTTTCTACAACACGTCCATCTCTCTTTTTCACTCACTCTCACATAGTCACACGCTTGTCTTTTTCAGTTTCTCTCCTACAAATCTAGTCATCTTGACGGAGGGGCGATCGTAGCGATTCTACGGCGATCCTAAGAAAAAATTAGTCATCGAGGGGGTCAGCCACCCCCTCCCGACCCCTGCCCCCACATCTACCACTGCTTTTTAGTTAAAATTTCTGCAATTTTTGTTTTTTGATTTATAATTTGGTGTTTTTTCAAGACATATTTTACGACTCTCATTTTTTTTTCAATAAATGAAAATTCCTTCTATCTAACTCAAATCGAATCTATTTTTCGACAAAATTTCAGTCCTCCATCTCCATGCATACAAAGTCATTCATGACACTGTACACTGGAAAGCCATATAAATGTATTAATTATTTTATTAATAGTATATAAATAAGTATATTACTCTCCTCAGGCGATCTAAGAAAAATAAATATACACGATTTACAATTATAATTTTATAGGGAAAAAAGTTCAAATACCCCGTTGAGGTATATCATAAAAATCAAATATAATACTAAACATTGATTTGGATCAAATAAAATTTTTATACTTTTAATTTTTGTCAATTAACTCCATTGACTAAGGAAATGTTATCATCTGATAATATTTTTAGACAAATGAAACATCGAATGGATTTTTAAATTTGACTAAACACCTCAAGGAGATGTATCTTATATAATAACATTAAAAAAAGGAGTATCAAATTTTGGATGATAAATTATTGGATGGGATAATTTCTTACTGAAATTCTTACCAAAATCTAAATATTCACCTTTAGTTCATATCCTCAATTAATAGTCAATTATCAATTAAGTAATAATTAATCTTAATTAAGATTGATTAATCAAAATTTAAAATATTAATTAATGATTAATTATTTTTGCTTAATTGATAATTAATAATTAACTATTAGTTGAGAAAGTCCATATCGTGGATATCCTCATCGAAGTCTTTGCAAAAATTTGGGTTCAATTAACTTCAATAATGACGAATTAATACTCAATCAGAATTTATTATTGTTTATTTAAAGAGTTTTCTAGTGAATTGCATGTATACTGATTAATTATTAGTTCAACATTTAAGAAAATAGTTACTAATAATTGATAAAACATTTTCTATGATAAGTCATTTCCGCATCTCTTAATAATTCAATGTTACGTTATTGCAAGAACACCGATCGAGTCAGTCTATGACCAGACTTTCACTGTCAGTGGTGTACTCAACTCTGAGTCCCGCGTGAGGACATGGTCAATCATCAACTGAGCAATAATTGTTTGCCGTAAAGTAGCGTGCAAGAAACATTTTTGGCATGTAAACAATGAAACATAGTGTTGCATATATAAAAATTATTATAGCAGTAAAAATGTTTATCATATATTAAATAATCACTCATCATAATCGAAGTTACATTCTATTATTATAGTAAGGGGCGAGATTTATGGGCGAGATTAACTGTCAACATATCCAACAAATCATACATTGTGGTCATCATCATAGTAATTTATATAAATCATTATAATGGTCAAGAATGTAATCATCATATATTAAATAATCACTCATCATAAGCTAATTTACGTTCTGTTATGGTAATGGACGAGATTTATGTGTGAGATTTATGTGTCCAATATGATTAGTATAACTGTCTGCATATCTAACAAATCATACATTGTAATCATCATCATAGTATTGCATATAAATCATTATAACTGTAAAAAATATGCATTACATATCAAACAATCACTCTATCATAAGTTACAGAACTTAACTTTGCTTATGATGAGTGGTTGAGTGGTTGTTTAATATAAAATAATAATATAGGAATCAGCCCAAGTATTGCTAGTTTGGTCCCCCAAGCGGCCCATCAGTTTTCTTCAGTTGGGCCTCTACACTCTGCCCATTATCAGTCTAAGTGGGCCTAATTCGGCCCTTTAAATGGGCACACGCACTCAAATTGAATAAAACGCAAAATCTTAAAATTAAGAGATTATGATTTTATTTTATTTTATTTAATATTTAAACCAACCCGACCCGACCCGTCGAAGAGTTGACTGACATTTCCGCAAGCACAAGCAAAAGCTGAGAAAAGAAGCATCACTACTCCAAAAATCGCTGAATTTCTCAGAGTAAAGGCGACAATGGCTCTAACGACGAGGCAGCGCCGCTCCTCGCCGCCGGATCTCCAGACTGCGCCGTCCCCTTCTCCCTACTCCAAGGTGGACAAGCCGGATAAGGCCGGACATGGCGACCAGAGGCTGGGGTGGTTCCTGCCGCTCGTGTCGCTGGCAGTGCTGCGCTACATGAGCGCCTCATCCAACATAATTCACGACTGTGATGAGGTCTTCAATTACTGGGAGCCTCTCCATTTTATACTCTACAAGACTGGTTTCCAAACTTGGGAATACAGGTACCCGCCGATTTTATTTTTTCTCTTCCCCTTTTGTTTGTAATTGAGTGCATTTGCTGTGTAATCCGTTGATCGGTTAGGTTTTCTTTTGCGGCGATGTGTGGTTGTGTTGTTGATAAGAGGTGGTCGATTATTGCTTTCTAGTGCTCCTTACTCCTTAGTTGTGAATTGCGTTCGGAACGCCTTGAGGATCGGTGAAGCGAGATGGAGATATCATCAACACGATAGTCTGTTTAAAAGTTATGTTTCATAAATGCAAAAGGATGTATGCGAAGTTGATAAACCCACTATGTTTGCACTAGAAGCTGTCATCTCATTGACGTCTTCTTGTTTATGTGCGAGGGTTTTGCTTGAGAGCCATCAGTTTCCTGTTGTGTCCTTCTCCAACTCTCTATTATCGTATCCTAAAATTAACTTTATGATTAGGGAGGTTTAAGACTATTCGCTCTCGTATAACTTTTTCATGGATTTTCAGACTAGTGATTGCTTGTTAAGGTCGTTTCTGAGTAGGTTTTTCATTTTATTTTTTCTGCTAAAAGTCTTGTTCAAGACTGCGTGAATCTATTAATGTGTATTGCTTGGTAGTGTACAAAACTAATAAAATTAGAGAAGATTGGCATGTTTTTACGTTATTGATTCCAACATTCTTTATGCATCCTGCAGCTCACAGTTTGCGTTGAGGTCATACTTCTATATTATATTCCATAACTTGGTCGGGTTGCCTGCTTCTTGGTGGTTTGGAGAAGAAAAAGTAAGATGTCTCTTCATACTCCCTTACTTTTTTATGCTGGATCAAATTCTTCTACTTATCTCTGAATCTTTTATGCTTAAAATCTCAGGTGAGAGTCTTTTATGCTGTGAGGATTTTTCTTGGTATTCTCTCTGTCATTGCAGATGCTGCCCTTGTTGTGGCCCTTTCTAGAAAGTATGGGAAACGTCTTGCTTCGTATACACTGGCAATGCTATGCTTGGCCAGCGGTTGTTTTTTTGCTAGCACTAGTAAGTGCAATTAATTTGACCTGGTTTCTACTCTTCATTATATGCATTTTTAAGTTACCCCTGCTGACTTTTTAACCTAAACAATACATGTAGGATAGAGGCCTGAATTCTCATCATGTTCTCCCATCAACTCATGATTACTGCTGCATGTACAGGTTTCCTTCCAAGTTCGTTCTCTATGTATGCGATGTCTCTATCATCGGCACTTTATCTTTTTGATAAGCCCGCAGCTGCAGTTTTAAGTGCCGCCACTGGAGTTATTCTTGGTTGGCCATTCTCAGTCCTGGCATTTCTGCCACTTACAATTTTCTCCCTCAAGAAAAGGTTTAAACATGCATTTCTGTCTGGTGTCATCACTTCTGTTTTTCTTGTGGTAAGTGTAATTTTGCAACAGTTTTAAAGTTTTAAACATGTCTAAGTCTAACCAGTTTGATCAACCTTACACCTATTAATCCGTTGTCATCTTGTCCAATTTTCTAATTCTTCCATTATTTGATATCGTCTTATACATGTCCCCTCAAATTCCCCAGGCACTATCGGCCGTTTTTGACCGCTACTACTACGGAAAGTGGACATCATCCATCCTCAATCTATTGATATATAATGTTTTAGGTGGTGGAGAGAGCCACTTATATGGTACTGAAGGGCCACTGTTTTACCTAAAGAATGGGTTCAATAACTTCAACTTTTGTTTCATCCTTGCTCTTCTGTTCATTGTGATCCTTCCCGTTGTAAAGAAAAAGTATGCTCCAAATTTGTTAGTCATCATCTCACCTGTCTATATCTGGCTGGCTTTTATGTCTTTGCAGCCGCACAAGGAAGAGAGGTGAATTTTGTTTTTCTTGTTTTGATTCTGAGTCTTAAACTTAGTTTTTATTTTCTCAAGATATCCCTTAGGTTTGACTTCTTTTTTAAAATCTTTATCTTCAACCCATGCAGCTTATGTTTCTAAAAGTGTTGCTTACAGTAATCTTATCTTTCAAGCTATAAGAAACACTAATATGTTTTTGTTGTGGATCGCTGCTACTTGAAAAATGCCTAATTACTGACAAACTGCCTTTCGTCTAATTGCCCCCCTGTTGATTCGTAGACTTGTATATATAATTCTATAAGTATGCTACACCCAAAACTTCTATAGCAAAATGGGCAAGGACTCTATCAGGTTTCTGGATATCTTGTTTGCAGACACAGTATATAATCGAAAAAGTGATAATTTGTTTGATTTCTTCAGAATCTTTTCATTGAATCAGAGAAGAGGTAGAATGTACTTAGCTAGTGTACAGTGAATACAGATGACTATGGTTGTTGATGTTTTGCAGATTCCTTTATCCAATATACCCTCTTATTTGTGTTGCTGCTTCAGCTGTCATTGAGAGCCTTCCTGATTTATTTCGGGATAAATACAATCCCAATGATCCTTCTGTTCTTGTTACAGTATGACTTCTTTCTTCAGAAAATAATGTTCTTATTATGGTATGGCTCAGTTTAGTTGATTGAACTAATTTTTCTGTGGCTGTACAGATAGCAAAAACTATGAGGCCTTTGGTTCTTGGACTCATTTTATGTGCCTCACATTCTAGGACATTTTCCTTAATCAATGGTTATTCAGCTCCTGTGGAGATTTACAAACATTTGGAACACTATGATGATGTGGGGGAAGGTCGGAAACTCCTATTATTTTCCTTTTCCAGGCATCATTAGTTCCCATTTTGTTTTCAAAATTTCTTTGTTCATCTGAACTATGGTCCTACATTGCTAAATCTTTGGCCTTAAGTTCATTAGTTTCCTTTGATGTGAAGTAAAAAAGAAACATGAGTTCTTAGGGTTTAAAGTACTGAAATAATCTTCATCTTTTTTCAATAAGAAATGTATCTTTTGTAAAATGTTATGTGCAAGTGCTATTTGCTTCAAAAATCTTGAAAGCTGGATTCAGCAAGTGTTATTTTTGTAACATGATATAATATAGCCTGAGTTTTTGTTAATGTGGCAATTGTGATTTGTCAGATTGTGTACTAAAGCAGAACGTGTTGAAAGTTAACACCCTTGCTTCTTTTCTTTTTCTTTTTCTTTTTTGTGGGGGGGGGGGGGGGGAACCACCTCATTATACAGAGTGAGTATTATGGGCAAAACCCATAGATTATACCCTGTTGTGCGTTTA
>JAYDZE010503442.1:0-15610 GCA_034509125.1 Monilaria moniliformis
TTGAAATTCGGTGTTTAAATAGTGATCGATTTAGAATCATAATACTTAGGATTAGTACAATAGTCTCTGTGGGATACGATACTCTTGCTTGCCCATTACTATAATATCCTTGTACGCTTGCAAGTATAAGTCGAGTAAATTAGGATGAACCAAGTTTTGACTTGTCCTAATTTACTCGACTTAGGTCTAGCATAAAGCAAGGTGAACTAGTATTTCACTACTTATGTGCCCTTTTTTCTTGAGTTACTACACATAAAGTAACAAGAATACTCAAAAAAAAAATTAAAACCCAAATATCATCACAAGCAAGTCATGCTTCAAATTCCTCACAAAGTCGATTACCAACACAAATACAAGCCAAGGGTACCAAAACAAAGTTTTCCAAACCAAGATAAACATTCTAAAACAAACTAAAATAAAGAACAAAAACAATGTAGCCGCAAACAAACAATACAAGACCCATCACACCAACACCTAACGCCTTAGCACCCCCTCCCAAAACTTATTCAATGCGAAGTATTGGATAATTTTGAAAGAGAAAGATGTTTGAGGACTTTCCTTCACTCCTGAGAGGGAGGCGGGGGATACGGGTTCCATGAATTGAACCGGTCATACATGCTTGTGAGCATGGTGTCGAACCAGTCCATCCGCTCATTCGAGCTTTGATAGTACCCCTCGAATGTGTCCAGGCGATTATTGAAGTTGGTGAAGGTTTGATTCATGGTGGCCTCGAATTGATCCAACCTCTGATGGATGGAGACCTCCCCTTCCTCTCCAGCAGGTTGTCGGCGTCGGCGTTGGCGTCAGTGGGCAGGGCCAACTTCTTCTTGAACCGCAGGAGGAGCCATGAGCTGGGCAGTGGTGGCTCCGGTTGTGCCGGGTGTGGCATCACAAACGGGACATGAGGGCGGAACCGTGGGGCTGCCCAAGGAAGGTGTGGAGGGTTGTTGGCCAAAATCTGCCGATGCACGTCCCCGTTCATTTGCCAGTTCGTCTGAAACTCCCACCCGTTGACATATGTATTGATCGGGTCGGGAAAGGAGAAGTGATCATTGGCCTTCTGGAGAAAGTAGCCTGGAGTCGGGCGTCTACGGTGAGAAACTTGACCTGTTTGAGGACATCCAAGGTCAAGTACTTCTCGCCCATGTCCGGGAGTAGTTCCTCGACATCGACTCCACAGTCAAGGGCGAGCGAGGTAATGATGCCACCACAGCAGATAGTGCCCGACGTCTTCCTAGCCTGCCGCTCCAGGTGCTTGGCCATGAAATGGCCCATGTCCAGCGAGTGGCCGTTCAAGACGTTCTAGAGAAGGAACATGTCGTCACTCTGAACACTGCCCGCCTCAAAACGGGCAAACGGCAGATAAGCACACGCCTTCTGGAGGAACCGAAGGACTAGGTTCCTAATCTGGGAGCCCTTGGCGCGTGCAGCGTTGAACCTCGCATGTCCGCCCGCCGGCAGTGTGATGGCACTCCAAAAGGCGTCGCGATCATAGTCTTCAGGCTCGGCCACTTCCCCCACATCCTCGCTGTGGAAGTTGAATATCGGATTGAGCTTCGCGATGGACAACTCAAACTCGTTGTTCCGAAGCCGAAATGCGATCGTCTCCACGAGGTGCTCCTCTGTATGCACACGAAGCGTCGTGAGGAACTCTAGTGTAAGGCAGCAAAAGGAGTCCTGCTGCCACCGGAACAAAGTAGTAAGGCCACTCACCGCACACAACTCCCAAAAGCAATGCTGGATGCCGAGGGAGCGCAGCACGTCATCGTCCTGGTAACGGAAAGGTTGGACCGAGAGCCGCACAAGGGTATCCCAACGAGCCCGCTCCTCGGGATTCGTAGTTGGACGCCGAAGTACCGAGGGTGAGTTGGGTTGGCCATGATTAGTACCTGTAGATGAAAAACAACGAAATAAGCATCAACATCCCCAATCAAGTGTTTAACATATCCCCTAACTCAATTCCAAATACATTTGTGAAGCATAATACCACTCCTAACATGCATGCTATGAATCAAAATGACAAAAATGTAGGCCCAATGGTGTCCAAGATAGAGCAAATATCTACACATTGCATGCATAGATCATCCAAACATTAATCAAAACAAGAGTTAGCAAGCAAAACATCACATCCCTAAAAGCTTTTGGATAATCATTTCATAACACAATGCTAACATTCAACAATTCTAAACAAGAACAATTACACAAAACAATAACCTCCCTCATAAATAAAACAAAGCACCTCTCACACTTTAACCATAGCAAAAGACCAAACACAATTGGTAACAAAAAAGTTCAACAAATTCTTTAATTGAGTTCAATAAAATTTATCAACCCAATTCTAAATATCAACTATGGCAATGCACCACCCTCACTTGCATTTGTAAATTCAACCCATAACATACAAGTCATGCATAGAAGGTGTTTGATAAAATGTCTCGCTCAGTTTGCACAAATTTAGCACCCTATGTGAAAATATCCAACCATCTCAACACTTCAACCAACAATTAAAGCAAGAAAACATGGGAGGAAGGAGAAGCTGGCATACCTTTGAGGAGTAATCAAGAAAAATAAAGCACTTCTTCTACCTTTGTGTTGTAGCCCAAGTGATGAAATTGTGCAAAAATCGATGGATTGAAAGGTGTAATTGGTGAATTAGTGTGTGAATACGAGTGCAATGTGTGAAATTTGGTTGATTTGTGGTGGATTAATGGAAGAAAATGAAAGGGCATGAGAATTGGGGGTTAGGGCTTGAGAGAAAAGTGGGGTGTGGACGCGGGCGGGTGGTTGTTTTAAAACAGCACCCGTGTCTCGCACCCGGCCGGGTAGCAATGTTGGCTAAGTCACTCGGCCGGGTGGAACTCTCTGTACTCCTGGCGTCGCTGCACCCGGCCGGGTGCAACACTTACCAACGCTACCCCGCTGGGTGGAACTCTGTGAACTCCACGCGGTAGTCTGGTCGGGTGCAGTGGTGCGGCAACCCTAGCCGTCCGGGTAGAACTCTCTGTTTCCTTTTCCCTTTTTCACCCGCCCGCATGAACTTATCTGCACATCATACACGGCCGGGTGCAACATTCTGCTCCATTTGTTCATTTTCACCCAGCCGGGTGCCTTGGCGTACGCTTCCTGCCCGGCCGGGTGCAGCATTCTGGACTCCAGGGACACATCTACCCGGCCGGGTAGAAGTGTCTAGTGCAATGACGCGGCCGAGTAGATCCTCCTGCCTCTACATTGTTAGCTTTTGTGACGTACACTAGACATTCAACACAACTAGAAAACACAGAACGAACAAACAAACGAAAACAAAAGAAAGAAGAAAATGAAACGAAATCAAAGATACCATGTTGGGTTGCCTCCCAATAATCGAGTTTGTTTAACGTCGTTAGCCCGACGTTTTCATTCCACTTCAAGGTATCGAAAGAGTAATAACAACCACCTCATTTTGTTGATCTTGTCAATAAAATCGATTGAGACGGTAGCCATTGACCTTGAAGGTATCTCCGCTAGTAGCCAAGAGCTCGGCGACACCATTATTCCACACATTCACAATTGTGAACGTACCTGACCATTTGGACTTCAATTTCCCGGGAAAAAGCTTGAATCGAGAACTGAACAATAGGACGGCGTCCCCTAGTCATAATTCCATTTGCTCGATCCTTTTATCATGATAACTCTTCATCCTTTACTTGTAAATAGCAGAATTTTCGAATGCCTCATTCCTAAATTCCTCAAGCTTGTTGAGGTGGGTGAGGCGTTCTTCCCCTGCTTTTGAGAAATCGAGGTTCAATTTCTTCACGGCGCAATGTGATCGATGCTCCAACTCGACCGGGAGGTGGCACGACTTTCCAAACACCAATTGATATGGTGACATCCCTATAGGGATTTTGTATGTCGTCCGATACGCCCAAAAAGCGTCATCAAGCTTTAATGCCCAATCCTTCCGATTGGTGTTCACCGTCTTCTCAAGGATCTGTTTGATCTCCCGGTTGGCCAACTCGGTTTGACCATTGGACTGTGGATGGTAAGGGGTGGTTACCTTATGCTTTACTCCATAACGTCCAATGACGTTTCCTAACCATTTGTTACAAAAGTGTGAATCCCCATCACTAATGAGCGCCCGTGGAATACCAAACCTTGTGAAGATGGCTTTTTGGATGAACTTGATGACCACTTTGGAATCATTGGTTTGGGTTGGGATGGCTTCCACCCACCTCAACACATAATCAATCGCCAAAAGGATATATTGATTTCCACATGATGAAGGAAACGGTCCCATGAAATCAATACCCCAAGCATCGAAGAGCTCTATCTCAATAATGGTTGTCATCAGCATCTCATTGTTTTTCGATATTCCTCCCATCCTTTGGCATGCATCACACTTGAGGACAAAGGCATGACAATCTCTATAGATGGTGGGCCAATAAAGACCACTTTGAAGCACCTTCATTGTCGTTCAGTTTGCTCCGAAGTGTCCCCCTCTTGGGGATGAATGACATTGTCGTATCGAATCCTCTCACTCTTCTTGAGGCACACATCTTCTAATCAACAAATCCGCACATCTCCTATACAAATAGGGCTCGTTCCACAAGTAGAATTTGACATCATGGAAAAATTTCTTCTTTTGATGCACCTTGAGATTGTTGGGAACTATCTTGGCAACTAGGAAATTAACAATGTCGGCATACCAATGGGACATGTCTTGTACCAAAAATAACTGCTCGTCGGGAATACTCTCATTGATAGGTCTCTTCAAGTCTTCTCCTATGACGGGCTGTTCTAATCTTGATAGATGATCGGCTACCACATTCTCACAACCTCTTCTATCCCGAATCTCCACATCAAATTCTTGTAGGAGAAGAATCCATAGAATTAGCCTTGGTTTTGCATCCTTCTTCGCAAAAAGATGGCGAATAGCTGCATGATCGGTGTATACGATGGTCTTGGCACCTATAAGATAAGATCGAAATTTGTCGAAGACATAGACCACTGCTAGCATCTCCTTCTCCGTGGTTGTGTAGATGGATTGTGTCGAATCCAAGGTGCGACTTGCATAGTATATCACATGAAAGAGCTTGTCTCTTTTCTGCCCCAAGGCAGCCCCTACGGCGATGTCACTAGCATCACACATGATCTCGAATGGTTGTGACCAATCCGGCGAGATGAGCACGGTGCACTTACTAATGCCTTCTTCAACTTCTCAAAGGCCTGCACACAATAATGGAAAAAAGTAAATGCAGTTTCTTTTTCAAGTAAATGACATAGAGGTTTTGCAATTTTTGAGAAATCTTTTATTAACCGCCTGTAGAACCCGGCATGGCCTAGGAAACTCCTCACGGACTTCTCGTTGGTGGGAGGTGGAAGCTGCTCAATCGCCACAACTTTGGCTCTATCAACCTCTAATCCGGCTGCTAAGATCTTATGCCCAAGCACAATACCATCTCTCACCATGAAATGACATTTTTCCCAATTTAATACAAGGTTAGTTTATTCACACTGCTGCAACACTTTGGTGAGATTTTCAAGACAATGATCAAATGAGGTTCCAAATACAGAAAAACCATCCATAAAAATTTTCATAATGTGTTCAATCATGTCATGAAAAATTGCCATCATGCATCTTTGAAAAGTAGTGGGAGCATTACATAACGTAAACAACATTCTCCTATATGCAAATATACCATAAGGACAAGTGAATGCTGATTTATGTTGATCCTCGGGAGCTATCAAAATTTGGTTATATCCGAAATATCCATCAAGCAAACAATAGTATTCATATCCGGCCAATCTATCTAGGATTTGATTAATGAATGAGAGTGGAAAAGGATCTTTTCTAATAGATGCATTCAAAGCACGAGATAAGCAAAGCGCCAATGGATCCTGAAGGGTGTATATAGTTTGGGTGAGGAAATGGTACTCTCACTTCTTGTGGCCTTGAGGTGATGGCAATTTCCGGCTTCTTTTGCTTCTCTTTGTCATCCTCCTTCTCTTTGCTCTCACAAGAAGTCTCATCCGGCATGGATGGACATTTACAGGTTATACCACTCCAAAGACTAATGGCCTTACAATCCTTAGGGTTGACTGTTGGTTGACTCGGGAATTGACCCGGTTGATATTAATTTCCCACGGCTTGAGCAATTTGGCCTATTTGAGTTTCCAACATTTTCATATGAGTGCTCATCTCGGTCACGGTAGTCTCCAACTTTCCAATTCTATTGTGAGAATCCTCCATGTACTTTTCCGTTTTTCCCATGAAAGATCGAAGAAGATCATCCATGCTCGACTTTTTGGATTCGTCAATCACAACACCATTGCTCACATTGAAACCGGGAGGAGGTTGAATGGCATTATTCGGGTTCCATAGGAAAGATTTGGATGTTGGCAATTGCCCGAATAATAACTGTTGCCCCTTTGTTGAGGTCGGTAGTTATTGAACCCTATTTGGCCTCCTTGGTTAATGTAGTTAACATCCTCACTCATTGTTTGAGGTTCCATCGGTTCAACCCATTGAGTTGCCAAGCCGTCGATTCTTGTGTTCAAAGCGGCTAATTGTGCCACTATGAGACTCATAGGATCAGTTTCGGATGTTGTGGCTACTTTCCTCGAGATTTGGGTTTGACGTTCACCAGGCCATTCATAACTCGCCGTGGCCATGTCTTCAATAACTTTTATGGCCCCCTCATGCCCTTTGTTTAGCAATGAACCTCCAACTGCTGCATCTAAGAGCCTCTTCACATCGATGTTGCATCCGTAGTAGAAGATGCACTTGGTGATCATCGCCAAACCCATGATTCGGACACTTCCTTAACATCTCTCGAAACATTTCCCATGCATCATAAAGCGATTCCTGATCTCTTTGTTGGAATTGAGTGATCTCCGACTTGAGCTTCAGAGTCATGCCGGATGGGAAGAATTTGTTAAGGAATTTATGAACCAAGTCCTCCCAACTAGCAACTGACCCCAGTGGTAGAGATTGATATCATTGTTTCGCCTTATCCCTAAGTGAGAATGAGAATAAGCGCATCCGGATGGTGTCATCTTGGACTCCATTAAGCTTGACAGTGTTAGAAATTTTTAGGAATTGTGCCAAGTGCATATTTGGATCCTCGATGGCTCTTCCCCTATACTGATTCTGTTGGACCATGGAGATTAGTGCCGGCTTGAGCTCGAAATTGTTGGCATCCATTCGTGGACTAATGGGTTGTCCTCGTACCCCTCCATGATCAAACAATTCCCTAATAGGAATTCCCTGGACTCTCTGTCGAGCTGCCTCTTGATCGGCAAGTTGTTGTTGAACTTGCTGCAGTTGAGCTTGGAGTTGGAACATCATTTGCTCGGGTGTTAACTGAGCTCCCATCCTAATCCTTAGTGCGTTTCTGCGTTGACAAGATGCTTCGGTTTCTAGATCAATAGGCTCTTCCGGTCGCCCTTTAGAGTGTGTGCGCATGCAAACCTATGTCAACAAGACTACAAACACGGATTAGGCCGGAAAGAAGAAGGAAAGGTAAAAGGAAATAAAAGGGAAAAAGAAAAAAAAATTAAAACAAGTTTAAATTAGCGATTTCAATTTTATCACAATATTAGAAATGTAGTAAAAATAGTCCCCGACAACGGCGCCAAAAACTTGACTCGTCCTAATTTACTCGACTTATACTTGCAAGCATACAAGGAAATTATAGTAATGGGCAAGCAAGAGTATCATATTCCCCAGAGACTATTGTACTAATCCTAAGTATTATGACTCTAAATTGATCACTATTTAAACACCGAACTTCAATATATGAATTCTAACTGAGTAAACATGCAAGAGTGCACAATTAAAGATCAAAAATATAAACTAAATGAGAAACACAAGAGATGTAGAAGAAATGAGGACTAAACGGGCTAATCCTAAGGATCCCATGACCATGTAATTCATATAGGTATAATCCTAAGTTGCTTGTTGACTTGTGACTTAAGATATACTAGGGCAATCACTATTTTTAAGCTAAATCTTCTCTCTAAGTAATTAACTCGTAGATTACAAACCAAACACCCAAGTGTCCTTTAAGCATTTGATAAGAACTCCAAATAGCACAAAAGATTTTTAGCCCTCACACAAACTTCAAATTTCTCAATGCAAATGATTAATATGTTGATTATTCCTATTTCCAAGTATTACCACTCATTTTTCGATTCTTGTAATAACACCAAAATGTCTGTCATTAGATGATCAACCCAAGAAAGTAATAAGCACAAGAATAATCAAGGTCTCAACATAGAATTTAATCATAAAGGCTACATAAATCACAAATTATTTTCACCCAAGGAAAAACAAATGAACTAGCCAATGAAAATCAAGTGATAAAGAAAACATAAGGTTGGTTTGATTTACCCGGAAGTAATCTTCACAATAATCTTCACTTGGAAATCAAAGTCTTCAATCTTCCCTCCTCTTCTCTTCTTCTTCTCTTGTGTGTATGTATGAATATCTGAGCAAATGGGGGCTGGAGACCCAATTTTGTACATTTGATGGGTTTATATAGATATGGGCTTGACTGGGCCTAGACTAGGACTCTACTTGCGCGCCGCCTACTGCACCCGGCCGGGTGGAATTAGTGGATATGCACCACCCGGCCGGATAGAAGTTACTGTACAAGACGCAGGATCCACCCGGCCGCGTGACAGTGTGGAACACAACCACCCGGCCGGGTAGAAGTTTCTGGACAAGACGCGGGATCCACCCGACCGCGTGACAGTGTGGAACACAACCACCCGACCGGGTGGCACTTTCTGGAGGGACAACACGTTCCACCCGGTCGGGTGGTTTTGGAGCTTAGGTCCACCCGGCCGGGTGGAACCTCCTGGACTTTTCCGATCATTCCACCCGATCGGGTGGTCTCTTGGATGATTTCACCCGGTCGGGTGAATGTTTCTATCCCTTGTTCATGTATTGTTTCCTCCATTTTCATCCCAACGGGCCGGATATCTGCCTTATCTGTACATTCTTAGCAAACCATATCAAAATAACAATTGATAGAGAATTCATACATTAACGACCCCCAAACACATGTTTCAAAACACTATATGACCGAATAAACAAACTACATTATCAGCTTATCAACTCCCCCAACCTTGAGTCCTTATTTGTCCTCAAACAAGAAATAGAAGAGAGACAAATACTTCACGACTAGAGAAATAGAAATCAATCAAACTTACTTCAGATTACCAAAAATAGAAAAGTATTCACATAACATTGTGCAAAATAATTGGCAAACAAACGGCACATTTTGGTTACTGACTAGTCAATCACCTTGTCAATATGCATCACTCCGGGATAAGTGTAAGTGTTTGGTTCCTCACTCCAAGTAAAGAGGGACGTGTATGCACTCTTTCTCGAAATACTAGGCATCATCTATCATATGCTTGCTCATTCTCTTATCTCTCTTCTACTATACTATGAACAAAGATTCAGAATCGGGTAGGTCTTTCAATGGGTTATAATGTTGGCTCTTTGGTCGGGGTAGGATAATTTGGCTAAGTGAGGTAAATATTGAAATTCCATGATCACAAACCACCAATCATCATACCGCGCTCAAGCGTTGCTACTTTAATTATTACACCCCACATTCGTCTCCCATAGTGAAGACGTGGGAGTAGTTGAGAAACCGAAGGACTACGATCGAGATGTTTTTTGGAGTGCCATCAACTTTCCAGAGGGCGGACACGAGAGGTTCAATGCCGCACGTGCTAAGTCCTCCCAAATTAGAAATCCAATTCTCGGATTCCTCCAAAAGGCGTGCGCCTTCCTGCCATTCGCCCGTTTTGAAGCGCGCTGCATTCAGAGCGACGACGTGTTCCTTCTGTGGAACATTTTGAATGACCGTTCTCTCGACATGGAGCATTTTATTGTCAAACACTTCGAGCGGCAAGTAAGGAGAACCTCGGGCACTCTATGCTGTAGTGGCTTCCCCCAATCCCCGCCCCGATGCGGCCGCCGCACTTCCTCCCCCTTTTGTGGCTGCGTTAAGGACACCCTTACAACCCATCAAAAGTCCTATCTGACTCCAGATCTTTGTTCACAATATAGTAGATAAGAGATAAGAGGTTGAGTAAGCGTATGGTAGATGATGCACAGTATTTTGAGAAAGAGAGCATACTCGTCCCTATACACTTTGAGTGAGGAACCAATACTTGTACATTTTTCTGCCGAGTGAAGCATACTGACAAGGTGATTAACTAGTTAGTAGCAAAAATGTTTCATTGGCTTGTTGTTATTGTGCATGATGTTTTGAGAATACTCATATGTTGAACAATATGAAGCAAGTGCGATCGATTTTGTTTCCTCTAGTCGTGGTGTCTTTAAATCTCTTCTTTGTCTTGTTTGAGGACAAAAAAGGATTTAAATTTGGGGGAGTTGATAAACACAAAATGTTGTGCACTTTTGGGTTAATAAGCTCTAGGTTAGTGGGTGTTTTAGAGCGGTTTGTGTGTAGTTTTCCCCTCATTTAGTTGTTCTGACGGGTTTGTTGAGAATGCATAACATAGACAGAAAATCCAACTCGTTGGAACCAAAGAAGAGAAGAATACGGACTTATCTCGATCTTTGGCTCTTATCCAATATCGGTGTTTAGATAGGAATTGATGTTGAATTGCAATACTTGGGATTGGTATAATAGTCTCTATGGAAAACGATACTCTTTATTGCCCTATGCTACTAAACCTTGTATACTTGCAAGTAATAATCAACCGTAATTAGGATGAGTCAAGTCCGTAAACAGCTACAAAACACTCTGTAACCTAGAGCTTATTAACCCAAAAGAGCACAATTAATTCGCGAAAACATATTCGCGAAAGTTCGGCTAAGGCTCTCTTCCCCTCATGCAGCTAATGCGAGTGCAGGTACTAGTGCACATATATGTTGTGTCTCAGGAACAGCTTCTTCATCATCCACATTCTCAGCTTCCTCCTGAGCAGGCTCCTTAGTAGTCCCTAAGTGAACACCAGCAAAGTATGAATCTAATGATCCTCGACGTGTAGCCTTGATATTCAAGCAACATACGAAAAGAGAATTGCGCCTAAGGCCAAGAAGGAGTCCATGGTTGGTTTTACGAAGCCAGGTGGTCTTGTCCAAAAGATCCACCGCTAGTTGAACTATCTGACGTTTATTGTTGTACTTCTGTTCGTGTTTTAGAGCATCTCGTGTATATAACACTTAGTTTTAATAGTTCTATGAAAAAAAGTAGACAAAATCAACAATTACAAGTTACAATCTATTATACATTTATAAAATGATTAAATATCTTAAGGAAATTTCAACCGTTTTTTTAGTAGCTAAATGCTTAAATCCTCAATAAAAACTAGGTGGTATTTGTAACCTTATAGATTGTTATTATGATTCTTTGCGAAATTTACCTCTTACGCTCTTAGCACAATTAAGTTTAGAAACATGAATTTCATTTGAATTAGATCTTTCTATTATAGAACAAATTAAATATGACTTAAACACTTACACTTATACTAGTTCTAGGACTACGAATTTTAGTAACTTTGGATTTAGCTTACAAGATGACGACGACCCATTATTTAAAAAAGTAGCATCACTATACTCCGATACAACACATAGGAATAGGGTCAATTAGATGCATATTTGGAATCTCTTGTTGTTTTCAAATATGCAGGTGCTCAAGAAAGCCAACAATTCGACGTCCTAGATTAGTGGACAACACATGAAAAATAGTATCACATACTCGCCACCATGGCTAAGGAGATTTTTGCAGTTCCCGCTTCCACCGTCGCTGTCAAGCAAGCTTTCAACACGGCCAGTTGCGTCTTGTACGAATTAAGGAGCAACATGTCGGCAAGAAACATGAAAGTCACCATGTTGCTTGATGATTGGGCCAAGGCGAAAATGTGAGCTCAAGAAACGAATTAGGACGTTCAAGTCAAGAGCAACAGTGAAGAATTCATAGAGTCATAGGCCGAATGAAGGTAATTCAAGGTAAGAGAACTACGTGGGCTTTGATTCCTCAATGATGATACGTAGACAATTCAATTTAAGTTGTTCACGGTTCCTCATTGCTCAATTTAAATCCTTAAAGTTGGACTTTAAATAATTAAATTGAGTTGCTTACGTATCCTCATTGAGGAATCAAAGTACACGTAGTTCTCTTACCTTGATTTACCTTCATTCGGCCTCTGACTCTGTGAATTCTTTACTTTCGCTCTCGACTTGAACGTCTCAATCCAGTTCTTGAACTCACATTTTCGCCTTGGCCCAATCATCAAGCAACATGGTGACTTCCATGTTTCTTGCCGACATGTTGCTCCTTAATTCGTTCAAGACGCAACCGGCCGTGCTGAAAGCTTGCTCGATAGCGACGGTGGAAACGGGAACTGCAAAAATCTCCTTAGCCATGGTGGGAGTATGGGATACTCTTTTTTCATGTGTTGTCCACCAATCTAGGACATCGAGTTATTGGCCTTCTTGAGCAACTGCATCTTTGAAAACAATAAGAGATTCCAAATATATATCTAATTCGTTATTGGCCATATTCCTATGTGTCGTATTGGAGTATAATGATGCAACTTTTTTAAATAATGGGTATCCTAGAACTAGTAGAAGTGTAAGTGTTTACGCTACAATCATTATTATTTTTTGTTTCATAATCCTTATAAAGGGTACGTAAGACTAAATCTAAGTCATATTTAATTTGATTTATATTAGGAAGATCTAACTCAAATAAAGTTCATGTTTCTAAACTTAATTGTGCTAATTGCGTAAGATGTAAATTTCACAAATAATCATAATAACAATCTATAAGGTTACAAACACTACCTAGTTTTCATTGAGAATCTAAGCATTTAGCTACTAAAAATACGGTTGGAATTATCTTAAAATATTTTAACCAATTTATAATCATATAATAGATTGTAAGTTGTAGTTGTTGATTTTGTCTACTTTTTTCATACAACTATTAAAACTAAGCGTTTTATACACACAATCCTCTAAAACATGAATAGAAGTACAATAATAAATGTTGGGTAATTCAACAGTTGCAGTTTAAAAAGTTTAAATAATTTCATGCATTGAGTCCAACAATTCCGTAATAAACAAAATTCTAAATAAATTTAAGTTCTAAAAAAATCATATAAATATTCCTTATGTTCTAATGTTGAGTTGATCATATCATAAGTGGAGTTCCATCTATTTAATACACCCATAACAAAAGTAGCAAATCTAATTTTTTTTATTATGACAATATTTTTGTCATTTCTTTCTTATAACTCATTTATTATGAATTAATTTTATAATATTTCTAATTGGGGCTACATAATCATTCAAGATACCTAAATCATCTTGAACACATAAATTTAAAATGTGACATATACATCTAACATGAAAATAGTATCCATTAATTATAGAGGCACATGCACTAATCAATGTATAAATACTAGTAGAGGCATTACGAAAACCAACGGAAAATATTTTATTAATTAATTGATATTCATTTAAAACATGAATAATTAATTATGTTATGGCTTGAGCAGTATGTGGTGATGGAAATTCGTTAAATGCGATCAAATGTTTGTTTAATCCCCAACTATTGTCTATAAAAATGAACCATAATTCCCATATAAATTTTTTATCATATGCATCAGTCCACATGTCAGAGCAAATAGAAACTTTGTGATCCAAGATATAAATATTTTATTAATGATTTTTTCTTATCAATGCATTGTCTCACTTTAGATCTAGTCAATGAACTTCTACTTATTTTTTAGCACATTGAGTATATGTTTTTTTTTCATACTATATTCATATGTATCATCATCATATGCATTAAAAGCCAAATGTTTCATAGTAGCATATCTAGCCATTACATCAGTTGCATCTTTATGGTCATATTTAAAAAGAGAAGGCGTACCTGTTTGTGAAGAACTTGTAGGAGTGCCCATGTCGGGTTGATAGCTTAGATGAGTTTGGATTGAGTCGATCCCAAACTCCACCGGGTGATGTTTCTCCATGTGCTTGATGAAGGTACGGTATCATCCACCATGGGTAAATTTGTATTTTGCATTGCAATAGTTGCAATACACAATGAATTTTTTCGGAGCATTAGGATGACTCGAAACCTCAACCTTCTTGAAATGTTTCATGAAGATGTTGGATGTCTTAGCTCGTTGATTCTTTCGTGGTGTGCGTGGCATTTCTTCTTCTCCCTTATCATACGAGTAGCGATCCGCAAGCGTTTGTTGTTGTTGGTGGTGGTGGGAATGTTGTTGAACCTCGTCACTAGATATGAAATTGAGATCATCGGCATATATGTTGAAGAAAAGATTGAGCATTTCATGGGGGGACGTTCATGTTCATAGTGTTCATGCCCCTCAAGGCATTGGCAGCATCATATTCCTCCTCCTTCAAACAAATCATATATTGAAACTACATTATAATCTAATCAAAATAATCAAATGATTGAAATTATTAAATCATATAAGTAATAAGTTCTTCACACTTATTACATGCAATCAGTCAGCAAGTTCTTCATCTAAAATATTGAGTTGCTCTCGGCGTGATATTCTCTTTGATCTTACAGATTCACTTTGATCTTAGGCAATAGTCTTACCCTTATCAGCACGGTTAGAATGAGACGAAGACATGTTGTATGAATGATGTAGTTCGAATGTGTGTGAATAAAAATAATAGATAACAACTAAGCAATCACATAAGTAAATAAGCACAAATAGAAATAAATTGGAGGTTGAGAATAGAGTAATTAAAGGTTGATAAGTGATAATTCTTGTTAGCACAAGATAAGTGAGCAGAAATGAGGAATGATAAGGGTATTTATAAATGAAAATGAGTGAGATAAATTTGAAATTTGAAAAATAAATATATAAATAAATCTCGGCCGCTTTCTGCGCAAAACCGCCGGTTTTGGCATAAAGCTGGCGGTTCTGCACACGATTTTCTGCCAAAACCGACGATTTTGGCGCAGAAACCGCTAGTATTCTCATGGCCGACACACCTAGCCTGCACCCCTATCCCTAGCCTGTCCCGTACAAAACCGGCAATTTTGGTTTCTTATGGGTGGAACCGGAACCGAACCGCTACAACCGGTTGTGTGATTCCGGTTGAACCGCCAGCGGCCGATTCCAGGTTTTTTGGGCATCTCCAGACTCACAGAACGGAAGATGAAAGGTGTTGTTCTCTGGCTGCCATTGCTCGACCAAAGCGGTGACTAAGGATGCCCAAAAAAACCGTAGCCGGTTGTTCCAACCGGAAACGGAACTGCCGGTTTTCAAACCGTTACTGGCCGCCGGCGGTTCAACCGGAACCATGAAACCGGTTACCGCAGTTCGGTTCCGGTTCCAGCGATACGAAACCAAAACCGGCGGTTGAACCGCCGGTTCCACAGTTCCAACCGCCGGTTCGACGTGCCACGTAGGGGGGTACAGGGTAGGGGCAGACCTAGGTGTCAGAAATCTTGTGTTAACACAAGAGAAGTGAGAAATCTTGTGTTAACAAGATTTCTCACTTCTCAACCTCCAATTTCTCTTTTCTCTACCCCAATTTCTCTCTATTTTTGCAAATTGTGCTTATTTACTTGCTTGTTGCTACCTGCTACTATCAATT
>JAYDZE010503553.1:0-15609 GCA_034509125.1 Monilaria moniliformis
TTTTATTTATTAAGATAATAAATTTTTTAAAATATTAATTCTTTATATATTATAATAAAAAGAGTAACTTTCATTCAGACGAATAATAACTTTCATTGATAAGAAGAGTAACTTTCATTTAGAATAAGAGTAACTTTCATTTAAAAGAAGAGTAACTTTCATTGATAAGAAGAGTAACTTTCATTGACAAGAAGAGTAACTTTTATTTATAACAAGAGTAACTTTCATTTATAATAAAAATAACTTTCATTTAGAAGAATAATAACTTTTATTCACAAGAAGATTCACTTTTATTCACAGGAATAATTATTTTTATTTAAAAGAACAATACATTTTATTTAGAAGAAGAGTTGTTTTCATTAGATTTACTTAAATTTTAAAACTCACATACTAATTAAATTTAATCACTCACACACACACACACACACACACACAAATATATATATATATACACATGTACATATTCTATCATTTAAAAAGGGTAATTTAATTATAGAAATATTAACTGAATTATATAATGTTATAAAAAGAGTAATTTATATTCGTTGGAACAATAACTTTTATTTTTTACAATAAAAAAATAGTTTTAGACTAAAAGAATATTTTATGGAATATTAGTTAAATTATATGAAATAATAAAAATTAAAATTTTAAATTTACAGATATTTGTAAGAAATTTCAAAGAACAAGTGTAATTTTTATTTATTAAAATATGAATTTTTATTCATTAGAATAATTATTCTCATTTATAAGAGCAATAGTTGTTATTTATTATAATAATAATTTTATTTACAAGGATAGTCACTTTTATTCAATAATATCTTTTATTTTAAATAAAATGTCACTTTTCTTCGAATCAAATAAAGATTAATTTAATCAAATAATATAATAAAAATATCTTTTGTTCATTTGAATAATAAAAAAATTTGTAAATTGGTAGAGTTTTATCATTTTTGAAATTATTTCCAGGAACAAGTGTAACTTTTATTTATTAAGATAATAAATTTTTTAAAATATTAATTCTTTATATATTATAATAAAAAGAGTAACTTTCATTTAGAAGAATAATAACTTTCATTCATAAGAAGAGTAACTTTCATTTAGAATAAGAGTAACTTTCATTTAAAAGAAGAGTAACTTTCATTGACAAGAAGAGTAACTTTCATTCATAAGAAGAGTAACTTTTATTTATAACAAGAGTAACTTTCATTTAGAATAAAAATAACTTTCATTTAGAAGAATAGTAACTTTTATTCACAAGAAGAGTAACTTTTATTCACAAGAATAGTCATTTTTATTTAAACGAACAATACATTTTATTCTTAATCAAGTTCTTCAAATCGTATATATATTAATTTAATTATATAATATAATAAAAAATAATTTTTATTAATTTTGTATAATAATTTCCTTTCTTTATATATATTATAATAAAAAGAGTACATTTCATTTAGAAGATGAGTAACTTTAATTTATAAAAATAGTAACTTTCGTTCAAAAGAAGAGTTACTTTCATTAAATTTAGTTGTTCTATGAAATAATAAAAATTAATTTTTTAGATTTTGCAAATATTTGTAAGAAATTTTAAAGAACATATGTAATTTATATTTATTAAAACAATAAAAAAATATTTTTTGTATATTTGTATATCCTAGTTAAATTCATAGCAAACTAAATTTATTATACTCTTAAACTCAATTAAATTCATATACGAATTAAATTTTAAATTCAAGTGCTAATTATATTCATATATATATATATATAACTTGAAAAAAGAAAAAAGAAAAAAGAAAAATTCAAAAACATAAAACTAAGCGGAAAATAAAAGAAAAAACAAAAAACAAAAAAAAACAAAAAGAAATGGATGAAAAACGAAAAAACAAAAGAAAAAATGAAAAAGAAAGGAAAAAGAAAGGAAAAATCTAAAAATAGAGGTGTTGTTGTACTTGGTTCGAACTCTGCACCTCCAACTTTCTTATCCAGTGTCTTTACCACTGGGCTAAGCCTTTATTATGTATAAAAAGTAACATAACTATATATATAACGATATGGCTCAAAGCTCCTTTTTTTTTAATATTCCGGGTCACGACCGGGTCGGACCCGGGCTAGACGACCCGCGCGCACCATGAGTCAGAGCTCATGGAAGTTTTTGTCAAATCCTAAAGCACCGCCTAGGGTTTTATCGAATGAGATTTTTTATATGAATTTGTAATTAGGGAATGATGTTAAGACTAATATCATTTGAACTATACCACTAATTTAATTTAGTCAAATTAAATTAATTAAAGAAATAATATGTATAAATACTATTTAATATATTAATCAAATTAAATTAATTAAAAAATAATTTATTATATAAAACTATTTCACATAATATAACTATAAAAATATCGTAAAGTAATTATAGATGAAATAAAAAAGGAGCAAAAGCCAGTCGTTCAGAAGGAGGCGTAATAGCAGGGCGGGGGGGCTCGCCAACTCGAGCAAAGTTGTGTTGATGGGCGGCGGCGGCGTGAAATCGCAATGGCTTGCGCTCTCAATCAGTTTTGCATTGGCTACTCTTTCTGCTTCCCGTAAGCCCTATCACTCGCACTGTCAAATCTAAATCCTCTGTGCATTTCACAAACAAGTGTTTGTGTGTGTTGATATTTTTGAGTGGGGTGCAGTTTATTTATGGAGGAAGAAATTGAAGCCGGATTTTCCAAACGGCGATCCGACCGAGAAAATCCATGAGCTTCAAGTCTCCTTAAAGGGCGCTCTGGAGAAATGCGCTGCTGAAAGACAAGGCCGCATTAGGGCTCAGAAGGTTCGGTCTTTCTCCACTCTCCTGATTTCACAACTCTTACCCTATCAGTTTCTCTCTCTGCGTTTCTTTATATATTTTTCTGCAGTTTACAAGTCTTTCTCGAACTATTGAACTTAGCTTTATCGAACTCTACCTAAACTTCTCAATTACTTACACAATCAGTTGTGTAGTTGAGACATTTTTGGGTAAATAGCTGATTTTGTGAACTATTAACGGCAGAATAGTAAATCACTAGTCTCATTATATAAGGCTTACTAGCATATTGCATCTAGCTTGGTATTTCCGAGCAAATGATCGATTAAGAACCGGTAGAATTTGAGTTTTTGGTGAGCTAATCGACCTTGGCAATACTTAGCAAAAGCTCGATTAAGTACTAGGTGAATTGCAGGGCGCTCCAGATAGCAATATGCATTCTTAGAATGTTCGATCCACCGAGACATGCATGTAATTATCTGTGAAAAGGTTTTATATGTAGTCTTCAATATGACATATGTGCTGCTTAATGCTGTAAACTATGCATAATTATGGTGCTTCGTGAGCTGAACTGTGTGATATTCCTGAATTTTCTGGGGCATTGTCTGCTGATATTTAACCAATTTTATCTTTTGCAGGCTTTGAGGGAAGCATTGAGCAAGTCCAGTTATGACAAGGTTGAATCTACCTCATATCCCATGGCACCTATTGGAGTAGTCCGCTCGTGTTTCTCTACACGGTAATCTGGTAAATTAGTAGGAGTAGCTATTTTTCTTGGGTGTAAAAGACCTAACATCTCCCCTTTTAGCTATGTCACGGTTGTCACCAACAATATGATGCCACTAATTTAGAAAATTGCTTTGTGATTCATGTACATGTTTGAAGATGTATATTGGAAGTTGTGCAGGAATGGAACTCCAAGACAGCCTTTGCTTGTACCTCTAGCAAAAGCATCCTTGATGTTTGATCCTGCTCGGGTTCCTCAAGCATCACTCGAAGGCCTTGAAGGGTATTCTCACTGCTGGATTATCTATTTGTTTCATCTAAATACAGATATTGAAAAGCTATGGAAGCATCCATCTCAGTCAAAATTTAAAGCAAAGGTTTGTTATCTTCAGCCTTTGTTTTTTAAGCTTCTTAGACATTATTAAGTGAATTCAGAAAGTTGAATCCATGAATGTAGGTAAGAGTGCCAAGGCTGAAAGGTGAAAGAATTGGAGTCTTTGCTACGCGATCTCCTCATCGCCCGTGCCCAATTGGATTAACCGTGGCAAAGGTATTGTTGATTTGCTCTAAGGAAAAACCACATCTTGCAAGATGATTTTCTAAGACAATGACAGCTTATTACAGGTTGTGAGTTATGCTGGACTTTGCCAATATCTTGTGTTTGGGAACATGTGTTTTGTTGGAAAAAGCTCTGTTGCCTTAGATTTTTGAAATCTTGACTCTGACACATGAGTATTCTTTCCTACCTTAATAGACTTCAAACTCACAAAGATTCACTTTTCTGGTTTCTAGGTTGAGGCTGTAGATCAGCATAAGGTGTTACTATCTGGCATGGATCTGGTTGATGGTACCGTGAGTAATCGATTAGGATTTGCAATAGTTTATATATTACTCTGCATGTCGAAACAACCTAATAATATTTTGACTGTTGCAGCCTGTCGTGGACATTAAACCTTATTCTACCATACTGTGACAGCATTCATGGAGCAATAGTTCCTGACTGGGTGAATGTAATCTCTTTAATTGCTCTCGTCTTTTCACTTGCGAGAACTTTACATCTTTTTATCATTACAAGTATGTTCGTATTGGTTTGTCCTAAAATTATATGTTTGTTAGTCAAGACAATCCTTCACTGATTATGTTACTTTGAGAATTTATTTTGAGATCAGAAAAACTAGTTAGCTTAATGTACAGATTTGTGGGTCTTCTTTTCATTCCACTTGTTGCGAATAATTTGCACATTAATTCTTTGGTCCGAGTCTAACGAAAAACCATGATGTGCACAGGTGGACAATGTGCTAGCTATAGCTTCTGTAAACTTCTCCCAAGGCTTTTCATCCAGTCTTGCAGATTGTTGGTCACTGGTGGTAAGACCTGGAAATTAAACGTTCTAGACTTAGTATTGACATTTTATTGCTAAATACGTGAAATAAATTGGGAAACGGGGAAACTAAGTGTTTGCAAATATGACTAATCTTTTCAAGATTTGCAGGAAAAGAAGTCACTATATTCTTCTCCGGAGGAATTCCAGTCGTTGATAAGGCAGGTGCTATCCTGGGACATAAGATCAGTGTCCCAACGAAGCCGTCTGGTTAAGACAAAGAGTGGAAGAGGCGATGATGGTAATGTTGAAAATACCATCTGTGATGCTTCGAAGGTTGAGAGTTGGCAAGATGACGAAGCTTGTGAGCAAGATTCGAGCAATGTAGTTTATCACCTTATATTGGAGGGCCTTGACGTTTCATATGGAGTTGATTCCGATGCTAATGTTGTTGTTGAGAAGGTTACCTTTCCATCTCGCTTGCCAAGTTCCGGCGAGATGTAAGCGCTGCTGCACAATTCAACTATTTGCACTATATAGCGGTATAGGAACATAATTTTGTTGTTGTTGTATGAGATGGAGTCATAGTTTTTGTGTTGTAATGAGATGAGGTCGTCATTAATAACGCTCCTTTTACATATATTAATTGAATTTTCATTTTAAGTAGTGATCTATTAAAATGAGACAGTAAGATAGTCTATTGAAATGAGACGGAGGTGACACTCTAAATGCTTTCCAAATTTATTGTGCCTTCAGAAAACGGAGGTTGGCATTTTTTTGTGTTTTTTGATCCTTACCTATTTATATTTTTTGTGTTTTTTGATCCAAATTATTTATTTTTGTAATTTTTATCAAAGCATATTTTTCTGACATCATTTTGACGTACATCTGCATAATTATCCATTGGTAATGGTATTGTTTAATCTGAAGAGAAAATATTTACCAAGATTTTTCTCAACTAACTAGTGAATTTTACCTTTTTTGCATGAGTTGCAGTATAAAAAGACGAATATCTACGTAGAGCAAATCGACAAAGGTGATTCAAGTACCATATATTTATGATATTCATAATAAAAATAGTATGTTATTAAAAATTGGAGAATATATATAGTATGTTCAATCAACATATCATTTGAACCATATTAATTAAGGTAGGGTGGTTGGTTTGCATGTGCTTTTGCCTTTTAAGACATATGATATACCATATACCCTTAGAAAAACACAAGATATACCTTGTCCATGTTACACTCCACAGTGGGTCAGACAACCTCAAAGTTGCACAAAACAGTTATGCCCCATAATTAAAATTACCAATATTCTTTCCTTGTAAAGCAGGTATTTACAATATAACAGTATCCACATTTTCCACAAATAAAGAAAAGCTTGCCAGATAATATCACAGCAAAACAGGCAACCAATCACCACAATCATACTCATTTTCCACACTTGGAATCTTTTTGTTTCCTATTATTTAATCTCTACATATGTGACATGATAACGTGCATTAATGTAAAATATTACAGTTTGATTGAAGGTGAATATAATATTAAAATTAGAGCACTATTTGAAATAGCAAAAACTTGTGAAAATATGAGAGAAAGGGGGTTCACGTTTTCTAGTCCTTTTGTGGCCGTTAAACCGTTAATTTCACCCAATTCCCAAACCCAATCTCATAGAAGCGACGTGTTTGCTCATTAATTCGCCGGTAGCCGCCGCCGCCGCCGCCGGAATTCAGTCTCACATTGTCGAACAACATTCGCGTATGGAGGCTCCAGGAACGCCGAGCCAGAACTCCGCACCGGCCCGGTCGACGTCCATGATCGAACAACATTCGCGTATGGAGGCTCCAGGAACGCCGAGCCGGAACTCCGCACCGGCCCGGTCGACGTCCATGATCGAATCGATACGCGGCTGCACGATTTCCGGCGTTCGAATCCCTAGGGAGGAGCTCAAGCGGAAGATCACAATGCCGGAATACGTGAGGGTCGCCGTGATGGAGGCGATCCGAGCCAAGGACGCCGAAGCCGCCGTTGTGCTCCAGCTCTACGAGTCGACTAAGGCGAAGGACGCCGAAGCCGCCGAGCCGCCCGAGTGCCCGCTGGTCGTCTTCATCAACCCCAAGAGCGGCGGCCGCCACGGGCCCGAGCTCAAGGCCCGACTTCAGGATCTCATGAGCGACGAACAGGTACCCCTGACCTGGCTTTTTTCAATTATGCTATTTTTAAGTGCAGAAACTATTTGCATTTATGAGGGTTACTGTTTTTGTACGCTTCTTATGTGAGATTGCGGACATTAGGAGATTTCTTTGTGCTTGTGTTTATTAAGATGTTATATTATGTGACTTATACCGATATCTACTATTACTATGTAAATGGCTAAATTCTCATAATCAAGCATATATATGTATAAGCAAATATATAATAGATATATAGTTCGTCTTGTGTAGTATCTAGGAGAGACTTGCAGACTTAGGTATAATCTTGTTTTTTTCGGAATTTCAAATTTGTGATGGGGCTGAAGTTTTCTATTTTTTTCTACTTATCTTTATTATGGGGATGATAAATTTATTATTCATGTAGAGGATATGCTGCAGAAATGTGAAGTATTAGAATTTATACCTCATATTGTAACTTTGTTATGCCTGATTGGAAAATACTTTCTTCACTACTGGGGGTGGGGGTGCATAGCTTTAAAAACTCCTCAGCACCCTTTCAATAATTTGAACTTCAAAATTTAAGATTGTGAACTACAGCAGGAGGAGAAACAAAAGCAGTAGCGGTGTCTCTGTCTTGAGTGATATTGGAACTAACTATACAAGTATATTTTAAATTCCATGTTATGGGCCAAACTTTTACCTTATGCATATCTCATTCTGATAAGGAGAAATATGAAGTATATGTACAATGAGAATTTTGCTTGACAGTATTGGATATGCATTTGTTACTTTATATGAAAACAGTATATTTTAATATTGTGAAACATTTCCAGACTAATGATAGTAATCGTAATATACGACTGTAATATGCATGTTGGCCTTTCATAATGCTCGCCATATCTGTACCCGTTGTAAAATTGGTTATATGAGTTCAATGTTAGACATCTAAAGCTATTTGATTTGTAATCAGTGTTCCTTTGACGCCACTTCTCAAGCCATATTTGAAGGAATCAATTGTTAAAGCTAGGTAAATATAAAGAAAGAATGTAAACTATTGCAGTAAATGTGATATGCTGGAGTGAGGTCGTAGAGCTTGGGTTTGAAGATTTCAGATGTAATAAGAAATTAAGTAGTTTGACATTTTACTTATATCTGTTATGGATCCATTTTTAGATAAATGAGTAAAAGTATTTTCTTTGTCTAATATGTAAGGTCCCTGTATATATCCTGTAAAATTTGTATCATGATTCAAGTCCGTTCGGAGGTAGGTAACGTTTCCTTTTCTTGTCAATTGCTCAGGTTTTTGATCTTTCATCTGTGAAGCCTCATGAATTTGTTCAGTATGGATTATCTTGCTTGGAAAAGTTTTCTGCTCTCGGTGACCACTGTGCAAAACATATCCGTGATAACCTCAGAATCGTGGTATACTTCCTGTGCTGTGTTTTCTGTTAATCTCTAATTATTATACCCATCTACAAGATCAGCATATTTGATTGTTGTGCTTATGCTGAATTTTCACTGAGGACCATACTGAATATGGTTTTTGATAGGTAGCAGGAGGTGATGGAACTGTTGGCTGGGTCCTTGGTTGCGTTGGAGAACTTAACAATCAACTCAGACTGCCACTTCCACCAACTGGAATTATTCCACTTGGCACAGGAAATGACTTGTCCAGGAGTTTTGGTTGGGTAATCTTTCATCTGTATCAACTTGGCACTCTTTCTGTCTAATGTCCTATGAGTTTATCTCCTATATCCATCTTTTCAGGGTGGCTCATTTCCTTTTAATTGGAAAGCAGCTGTTAAAAGAACTCTTGACAAGGTTACCCAAGGTCCCATTGTTCGTCTCGATAGGTGAGGTTTTGGTATGCAACCTTGTATATCTTTCATATGATGATACTCTTATTTCCACCAGTTCATTGGGACAATGCTGTAAACACTCGCACAAAAATTATTGGGCATGACTTGGTAACTACTACAACGACCCAAACATTTTAGTTGGGGGTCGGGTTGTGGCGTGTGGGGGGGGGGGGGGGGGGGCGGAGGTTGTAGGAGAGGATAAATTTATTGCACTTCAGTGACATTAGCCTGTTGGAAATATAATTTTTTTTATCTGAAATATAATTGCAAGGTTAAATTAAGGATTGCAGTTCAAACTATTGAAGAACTTTGAGGTTAGGCCGCAAATGAAAATGCGTGCTCCACCTTGTTGGGATGTCAAAACTAAAACAGTGAGGCGTCACAGGGGTTTCCTTCATCAATTGCATTTAATTATCTGAATTTATAGAAACTGCCTTCTATTTTCCGCTTCCAAGTACTTACCATTTTGTTTTCTGAAAGTTTATGGTATATTAGAAGATGTTGTCCGTATTTCTCTAGATAAAAGCTTTGATTTATAATCTTGAAATTTATATGTGCTTGTGCGTGTGTGTGCGTATCATGTTTTAGAGGTTGGCTGTTTCGTTTCATGTCTTGTCTAGTTAGTCATCTTAATCTGGTTCTTTTGTTTGCTTTTAGCAATACTGTCTTGACCGTTAATATAATCACCGTTTATATGTAGTTGGCACATTTTGATCTCTAAACCAGCTGGCAAAGAGTTGGAAATACCTTACTCTCTCAAGCCAACAGAAGAAACCCCACTTGATGAGGTTTGTTGATGAAGTTCAATTTTCATTTTGAACTGAGTTTTGCTTTCTAGCCAGTAAAATTTATGACTGTTGTTAGGGTTTATGGTTTTCTGTTAGTTTTCATTATTTAAGTTTGTTCGAGTAAAGTTGTTTTCTTTAGTTTGTGACATGACCAAATGTTCTGCTTCTCTATCTTTGAAGATACAATTCTACTGCCTCATGGTTTTATTTTCTTAATCGATTATTGATCGTTGCCTCTCTTATATGTATCTCCATAGCTTTATTTCTACTTGGAATTACATATTTCCTAATTCCATTGAAAATAATGTGTTGTCCATGGACACTCTTTTGAGTAAAGTTCTTTTTCTTAAGTCTTAAGTTTGTTCACTTTAGATTATTGATTACAGCACAACGATCTTTTTCTTATATCAGATGCAAGTTTGCAATATCTTATTGGAAGGAAAAACGAATATCATACAGAATGCTTGCTAAATGTATATTAAATAGATATTGCTCAAAGATATATTATAGATTCACTAATAGATAATTTCAGTCACATGCAGAATGAAATTCCACTTATGGATGTATTGAAATGAAAACTAATCAAATGCGTCTTATCTTTAAATGACATGTAGTTTCTTTTCTTTGTTTGTTTAAACTTATTCATAGTGCAGGAACTGGAAGTTGAAGGAGAGTTGCCGGAGCAGGTTAACTGCTATCAGGGAGTCTTCTATAATTATTTTAGTATAGGTCTGGATTTGTATTTAGTTTCTCTCTTGGGCTAAGTTCGTATTGTTCAATTGTAAAGTGTTAGTTATGTTATCGTAATGTAGGAATGGATGCCCAGGTCGCCTATGGTTTCCATCATTTACGCAATGAGAGACCATACCTCGCTCAAGGTCCTATCTCAAACAAGGTGCGGCATGTGTTTCCCATGCAAAATATCAATTTTAGAAACATATCTCTTAGCATTAGTTGTAGGTTTAACAAAAATACATTCAAACATTTAGGCTTGGAATTTTTAACTGAATTTATTCTTGAGTAATGCTAATGGCCTCGTTGCCTGAACACTATATTTGAGGCCGTGAGCATCACATCTCTTGAATTCAGTTTCTGTGGAAAATTGTCGACATTCATTGAAATTAAGTTCAGTTTTGTCATGATTGGTTCTACTTGATGGCTCTAAGTTGTGTTTTCGGGTGCAGTTAATCTACTCTGGTTACAGTTGCAAGCAAGGGTGGTTCTTCACACCATGCAGCAGCGATCCCGGTTTAAGGTTAGAATATTGTAAAAAATATATACTTGATATGATACCAAATATGTAGCATGATAATCTTGAAATTCATTCCGTAGCTGAGTGCCAATTATTCGGATGTGCTTTTGCGCTATGATGATTCTATACATATTTTCATTGTTGGAGTAATTAAGACGAACCAGATCAATTAAGACTACATAGTTCTTACAAATCATATTATACATTTGCTAAAATGGACTGGATTTAAATCTTAATTTGCAGGAGTCTGAAGAACATCTTGAGGATATATGCTAAGAAGGTCAATTCTTCCGACTGGGAGCAAGTCCATGTCCCCTCAAGGTTCAGTTTATTTGCTGGAATATTCATATAATCTCAATTTCTTCCAGTTAGTCACACCATGAAAGTAGTTCAACAATCATGTTCTGAGTGCTCCCTGTATCCCCACTAAAGCAGATTTTCTTAACATCTTTTATTTTCATTTGCGTGATTTTCATGCATTACAGTGTGAGGTCTATTGTTGCTCTAAATCTTCCTAGCTACGGGAGTGGTAGAAATCCATGGGGCAATCTGAAGCCAGACTATTTAGAGAAGGTATGATTACTTCACACTGTATAACTTCTTTTTTTGTTAACATGATAGAGATGAAATTACTCAATTTTTGCTTGTTTCATGTTGAGGCCAAGCAATTTATACTATATGTATTATGTCAGTCAGTTTATGTGCAACTGATTAATTTGGGACATTCCATGGAAGTCCTTTCTGTATATTTGAATCTTTCTTTTGTTTATTCTTTTTCTTTTCTTTCCATCATACTCCTCCGATGCCTCATGCCTAAAAGAACTTCCATTACAAAATATAGTGAGTGTAAACTAGGCAATAAACCAACATCCTGCAATTTCTTATTCTTTTTTTTTCCCTTTCAAAAGAGCCGTTTTGACTATTTTTATCCTTGAAGCAAGCAGTCTTTACGTATTGCTGTTTGCATTTTTTCGACCAATCTGTCTATACTAGTCAAACGCTTCAAAATTAGGGAGTCAATCAAGTTGATTGCATCTGAACTGATTCTGCACAAATTTCTCGAATTGCACCACTCACAAGCTGATGTATGTTTCTCTTGACTAATGTTGTACAGAGAGGATTTGTTGAGGCCAGTGCCGATGATGGGTTACTAGAAGTTTTCGGTTTTAAACAAGGATGGCATGCTTCAATGGTTATGGTTGAATTGATTTCTGCAAAGCACATAACACAGGTAGCACAGCAATTCTATTCAAATTATTGTAAAATAGCTAGGAATAATAGTGCTTGGTAATAACCAAGGACAAATCAAGATTGAAATAAATTGTTCTCACAATCTGCATATAACAATAATATACGTATAGATAATCTTTTACTGGGTAGAAAAACTGACTATATCAACACATAATGACTCAGGCTTCAGCTATTCGATTTGAGCTTAGAGGTGGAGAATGGACAGAGGCATACATGCAAATGGATGGCGAACCATGGAAGCAACCCATGAACAAGGATTTCTCGACATTTGTTGAAATTAAACGTGTACAGTATCAATCTCTTATGGTCAAGGGAGACTAGCTTCGACTACCATTTTATCCACTTACATCTTCTTCCTTTTGCTGGGGGATTTCGACAAATATCTATCCTCATACAATATCAATTCATTGTTGTACAGGTCCTTCCCTCTTTTAACCTTGTATCTGATCAATTGTTTGGGGGGAAGGTGTTTAGAAAACTGCTCTTTAGATTTCCATTTCATGTCGAAATGTATTCTCTCCAGCCAAGAGGAATGAAGATTTAATGAAATGAAGAATTGGTTTTGTGTGCATATATCTCTCTCTATCTCTCGTATCTTTTTTTTATATATAATTTTTTGGTAAAGTTAGTGAAGATAAACATAGGAAACGGAATAGGGTAAGGGAAGATGAGGCCAGAAGGAAACATACAAATACCTTCATGTGATGTGATTAATCGTGCATGTATGTTTGCTACTTCTCTATCTTGTCAAATGGGTTCTTCAAAGACTAAAAATCAGCTCCCCAGATACTGCATCAAATAATACTATTTAGGGTTCGTTTGTAAGTGTGTGTATATATATGTACTTTTACACTTATGTAAATTGAGCAATAAGTGATATATAAAATCAAATCTAGGCAACTCATCCACAAAAAAATAAACGGTCTAGATCAATTTCACGCGGATCTTCGAGGATCCACGCCTTTTTGCCTGGATCGACACGACTTTAGGTTATTTATTTATTTATTGTTATTTAGCAGCTCATACACATTTTTCTGAAATCCTGCTAAAACAGTGGCAAAGGGAAAAATGAAGAACAAGGAAGGTTAGGACACTTTTTTCGTCATTTTTAATTTCCGAGTTTATGATTAAATTACTAAAATTCTCTTGTTGTCACACCACATTCACTTATTCCTAAAAAGTAATAAACCTTTTCAAGATTTTCAAATGCATATTTTAGTATTTAAAGATGCATTTTGTAATTTCTAATGGTATAATTAGGATGTTAATCGGGCCAACTCGCTCGGATTTGGCCCAATTATATTGGGTTATCAGACTATTCGATTACGGGTTATTGAGTTAGAAATTTATAATCTCAATCCTAAATTATTAGGTTTCTGGTTATTAATATATTAATCTTGATAACTATATATTTGTAATAAAGAAATACATATATAAATGAATGTCATTTGAGCTCACAATTAATACATAATTCTTAGAGAAGTAAGAACATACATTTTTCTTAAATAGTTATCGTTTTTAATTTTTGAATCTAAACGTTTTATATTAAATATTATAGTAAAATATAGAAAAAATCAAGAGATAATACATGTGGACCCATTTTTGACGAAAATAGAATATTTTTGTCAAAATAGAATTTGGATATGCGATGATGGAGTTACTCGAGCTTTAAATAGGCATTTTTGTAAGAAAGATACAAACACGTGCTTATAGAAGTTTAAATAGCTTTATCATTATTGTGGATAATTTCGTTTGTCTTATTACAATGGACTAATGTGTTATTATATGAATGAATCTAATAATTAATATGTACGTTTAGTTATAAATTGTAATAAAACGAATATATGCAAATCATTGTTTTAATTTATGCATTATTTTGACTGCCAATATATTCATTTGTCCTCTTCTAGTTGACAACGATCATAAAACTAGATATACAAATATATTTTTACTAGTCTAATTTACGCATTAATATATTTTTACTAGTCTAATTTATTCATTCTGATCAGAGCATTCTTCATCAAGAATAACAAAGAAAACAAAAATTGAATCTCCATGCATGTTTAGCATAACAACTATGACTGCAAAAGAAAAATGAAGAATGACTAAGTAGCTAAGGCACAAAAATTGCAAATCCAACATACATGGGTGACAAAAACCATAAAATCGATTATGGAGTGTTTGTGATGCGACACTTGAAGACATGTATGAGGGAGGTGAACAACAATTGATTCCACAACTTGACCAAGAAATCAAAAAATAAAATTGGCAACACATATATACTATCATGTAGTTTCAATGAGCTAAAGGACTACTTACAATGAAGAAGAAACCAACAACAACTACCAAGTATCATGTGCAAGTGGTCGGTTTATCTGGCCAAAGTGTTCAATGCCTAGTTTATATGAAATTCTGGTCTCTTTGAGAAATAAACAATCTTCTTTTTTTCTTTTTTCATGATGGGCTGAAAACATGCATGGATAAATATAATATTATGCATATTCCTACAATCAATATGTGTGTTTTCAATAATAATATGCATGTATAAATATTGCCAACACAAAAACACATAATATGAACGAATAAAGCCTGTCGTAACAGAGCATATCATATAACGGTGAAATAACGACGATATCAACAAATACGACGGTGAAAGTCACTCAAATTTACACATTGTGCACGATCACAAATGACCCCACATTAAAGAACATCAACTACGTGGAAGTCAGACCAGAAAAAGCAATCGCTGTGAAATAAAAAAAATAAAAAATTTAACATCCACACTAGAATCAACAAAGTTTAAACATCCATATCTCCATATGTTCATCTCGATGAATCAACAGATATTAATTACTAGTGTAGAAAAAAGAATAGACAAAAATAAGAAAACAATTAAACAGTGAAAAGAAAAGGATCATATATAGTATATAATAGAATTACAATAAAAATTACAGTGGCACTAGAACCTAAATTCAAAAAAGACAAATATACCCTAATTAAATTACAGCACAGTTAATCAGCTTAGCGCGCAATTTGAGCAATAAACGTTTGATATTAATTGTATAGTATCATATGTAATAACTACCCATTCTGATAGTTTGATTGAAAAAATAGCTTTCATAAAAAAAGCTATACTTTCCTCCGTATTAATAAACTAATAATATGCCCTGATGGTATTTATTGTTTTCCGTATTCATTTTTTAGGAAATTGACTGTCTCCTTCTCTAATTAATAATGTCGTATATATTTTACTAAAACGAAAATACCTTCGAACAGAAAGAACATGGAAACCAATTCAGTAATTTGTATGTGTCAAAAAAAAATTAAAAATACAAAAATCTATAGTGGAGACAAAAAGATGGCAATATCTTAAACCGAATAATGTTTATAGCTAGTTTCTTCACACACACACATACACATACACATACACATACACATACACATACACATACACATACACATACACATACACATACAC
>JAYDZE010503664.1:0-12341 GCA_034509125.1 Monilaria moniliformis
AATTTAAAAAAAATAAAATTTATTGGATGCCACTTTGATGCCTACTCGCAGGCTCAACGCTAATTGGTCGTGAGAAGGGGAGGAGGGGTTAGCGGTGGCTGGCAAGCCCGCCAAGATTTAATCGACAGATTTAGACGTAGAAAACTGTAACGGCGGTTGTCATCCGTTGGTAAAAGTTACTCCCTCCGTTCACGAACTGTTTTTCCATTTTGGTATGTCCACAAAAAATAGTCTCATTCTATTTATGGAAAATTTCTCACACCACAATACCCTTAAATATTAATCTATTTATAACTTATACCACTATTACTCACCACTTTTTATCACTCCAACCACTTTTTCTCCCTCTCTCTCCTACTTTATCAACCATTTTTTTCTCTCTTCAACCACTTTTTCTTCCTCTCTCTCTTATTTTATCAACTATGCATTAAAACCTGTGCCATTCACAATGAGACTATTCGTGGACGGATGAAGTATTTAATATAATATATATTTGTTTAAAATAAAATTTTCTTTTTACCGACGGATTCATGTCTGTCGATGATTCTCTAAGGTGTTTCCAACGATCCTATCCGTTGATAACCATTTTAATTAAATAATATTTTTTCTAATCTTACCGACAAACATTGTCGTCAATAATCGGTCGATAACTTTAAAATTGGTATTTTAGTTTACCTTCGCTCCCAAAATTCAGTTTACACTCATAAACCCTAACATCATCTCTGTAATTACATCCCATCTGCTTGCCATCGCCGCACCTTCGCTCGACGTCGCCGCACTGCCCATCGCCTCTCTTTTCATTCGCTTCCTTCTATGCGTCGTGGCTTCTCTCTCCGCGATGTGCCTCCCTTCGTCGTCGCTGCTGCTTTGAATCTCCATACTATAGTTTAATTTTGTTAGTTCATGCCATTTGAATTTCCATTTTTTCTTCAATCTAGAGAGTAGCGAAAAGACAATGAGATATTATGCTTTGAGTTGAACAAAGGGGCCAAAATTCCATAGGTTGGACTTGGCACGTCGCAGTCGGAGCTCGGCGTTGTCGGTCAAGCTGTTGAAGCTACAATCAAGGTATACGTCCCCAATAGTAAATTCAATTTCAAGTTATGTAGTTCTAATTAGCTTGTGATTGATCAGATCTCGTTTGTGTTTCGTTGCTCTAAGTTAGGACTATAAGTTGAAGTTCTTTGAATGAATTTTTGTGGTTAGCTCCCAAATAATATAGGATGATCAATCTCATAGCTATGTTTTCCTTTTTTTTGTGCAACACCAGTTATGGACTCATGGTTACGAGATAGTATACATATGTGATTTTCAGTGTAGCAGCTTGGCCGCCACATCGACCGTGCTCGAGCTTATAACAATGAGAATGAGGCATTATTTTTAAGTTATAGGTTGTTGCATGTAGACATAAAAGACAAAACGAGAGCTCTCATGTATTGCTCATGAACCTAAACCATGGCATAGAAATTGATGAATAAAAAACAAGTTAAATGGAGAAAAATTATGTGTGTGTATATATATATATGTATGTATGTCCATGAGACTTATCTAGTTTTCTTTTTCAGATTGGTCTTGTTCTGAAGAAGTTGCTTGATGATGAATTTGTGAAGTGGGAGGACATGTTTATTACGTCCAAGCTCTAATAATCACTTTATTTGAAGTTGTCTGATGATGGATTTCTGTTGAATGTGATTATGGAGAAGGGAAAATAGAGGCTGCGTTGTTACTGTTGTGTATTGAATGTTTTATGGCCTTATGTGTGTAGGTGATGCCATAAATGCTAATCCAACGATATTAATATAACTATTTTTTTTAATTGAGGTTGAGCTTAAAAATATGATACTGTAATATTGTAAACTTGCACTCTGGCCTGTTTGGTACATAAGATTGGGCTAAGATTAAATAAAAAATATTGGCTAAACAGTGTTATAGGGGTGTTTAGTATCCAAGATTCTTAAAAGGCAAGCCCGTGTTAAGTACTTTTGGCTCGTCTCGGCTGACTTTTTTCTCAAAGTTTGCGAGAACAAGATAAAAGTTCTCTAAGTAGGATTTTTTTTTTTAGTTTATGCAAATAGCCTCATGCGTCTTACCCTTGAGATCCACCCGGCCAGGTGAAACAGTGCACACACTTCTACCCGACCGGATAAGACTCCCTGGAATATCAGAGGGTTCCACCTGGCCTGGTGAAACGATGCACACAATTGTACCCGATCAGGTAAAGACGCATCAGATTCATGAAGCTCATGCGTCTTCGCCCTTTCTATACAAATATGGGCAGCACATTGCCCACACACGCACAAGATGTATTTCCCTAAGCAAATTGTAGCCGTTTCCTCTAATTTTTGGCGTATTTCTGGCAAATTTTGTTGAACATCATCCAAAGGTATGTAGCTTTATTCTTATTGTTAGATTTATGCTTTAATTGTTACATTTTTTTATTGAATTTTTATATATTTATGGTATTAATTGATTTATGGTGAAATTTTGATATATTTAGGTATTTTTGATTGATTTTGAATAATTAGATACATTGTGATATGTAGAGATAACAATTTATTTTGTAATTGATATATTAGATGGTATATAATAATACATTAATTTTTTAGATATTGTAGTCTTTAGAAACATGCTAATTATGAATTTATTGCAGGAATTATGTCATTGTATGTGATGTTATATTGGGGTGGTAAGATAATCCAGGTTACTGGTATTGATATCACTTATGACCCACCATATTCGAAAGCATACATTGTATTGAAGAGAGTATTTCATATGATGAATTAGTTATGATGATTTGTGAAATGATGGAAGTAAATATGCATGAGCAGAAAATCTCAATAATATGGAGGCGTCTTGTAGTTCTGGAAAATGAATACAACTATATAGGCATGCCCCTTGATGAAGAATGCATGCAAAATATGTCCAGTAATTCTTCAAAATCAATTAAAAATACCTAAATATATCAAAATCTCAACCTAAATCAATTAAACCCTAAATATATAGAAAATTAAAAAACAAAATGGAATTAAAGCACAAATCTAACATAACAGTAAAACTACATACCTTAGGATGATATTCAACAAAACTTGTCGGAAAAACGCAAAAAATGGGAGGAAACAAACAAATTTTGTGTGTTGAATTTGTGTGTTACGCGTGTGTTCAACATTCTGCCTAGAATGTATACAGGGTGGAAGATGCAATAGGGTGATGCGTCTCCTTTGAAGACGCATCAACTTCATGCGTCTTCCTTCGGGTAGGCAAAATGGCGCCGTTTGGTCTGTAGCAGCATGAGGTTAATGCGTCTTTACCCGACCGGGTACAATTATGTGCACTGTTTTACCCGGCCGAGTGGAACTCTCTGATATTCCAGGGAATCCTACCCGGCCAGGTAGAAGTGTGTACATTGTTTCATCCGGCCGGTAGATCTGAGGGGTAAGACGCATGAGCCTTATGCATTTTACCAATTTGTAGAAACTAAAAAAATGTTCCTATTTAGGGAACTTTTATCTTGTTTTCGCCTACTTTGAGAAAAAATCCCGTCTAGGCCTACGTAAAAAGCATTGTTTCAGCATGTATTAATCAGTTAATGGATCGGAGGGGAATGGTGCAATTAGGCCACGGTTCACCTAGATAAGAAAAATCTTTCCATCTTTCTCCCTCTTCCCCTCTATACAATTCGCCCGCCACACCCTCGCTGCCCTTTCAGAACTGAAATGCCCAACTGACTTCCTCCTCCTTCTCCACCCCCATTTCTTACCTCACAACCGCCGCCACGCCCTCCGAATCCCACATCCTCTATCTTCACTTCCATTCTTCCCGACCTGCCGTCGCTGTCTTAATCTCTCAAGAGAGCACCAACTTCTTCCCGACCCGCCGCCGCAACCTTGCAATTTTCTTGTTATTCTTCATGCAATTCGATTCTTGTTATTTTTCTTCCAATTTTCTTGTTATTTTTTCTTGCAATTCGATTCTTGTTATTCTTCTTGCAAATTTGTTTTTGAGTGCAATTCGAGTTTATGTGGAACTCAATTTTCTGTGCAATTTCTTCTTGCAATTCGATTATGTGGAATTCAATTTTCTTGAATTGGATTTGTTTTGATTGCAGAAGATGGGACGAGGAAGGGGTAGGGGAAAGGAAAAAAAGATAAGTTTACATCTTATCTACGAAATAATTTAGGCTACCAAATATCTCACTTATTTTAATTTTGGTTTTAATCTTATCTTCCAAACAATAAATATTATTTTTAATTATAGTTTTAATCTTAATTTCTATCTCAAGTATTTTATCTTGCCATATCTTGACATGTCTATCAAAATTACCCTTACTTTAATAACTTCTATTTGGTGGTAGTTGTATAATTATGTTTTTTGCATCAATCTCATTATGAAACTTGAGCGATTCAGATTTCTCAATTGATAGTTTCTTGATGTACTTCTAGATATACATTCATTGTGAGTAAATTATTTAGAGAATGTTTTAGGCTATTTTTCCTCTGATACATTAGAGTATAGGAGGGTTGGCTAAGAAGTCCGACCATTATATATGCTTATTCAAGAAACTGACATGGGAACAAGATACCCTGATATGCATTTTTTATGATTTAGTTTGTAGAAGAGACTTTGCCATATGAGTTTTGGCTGTAAGAAGATAAAACTAGTTTTAGTATTATTATAAATAAATAATGAAATAACTATTATTTCATATCACTATTGTTGGATTTTTACGATTCTTATAAATAAATTTGCCTGGTCGAATGAATAGTGAAATATATTTGTTGGTTTGTTGGAAAAAGCAAGTTGTTGTAGCTACGTATATATAAAAAAATAAAAAAAAATAAACAAATAAATTTTTATGACGGATTATCGACGAATATATGAGTAAATACACTGTTTGACATTTACTAAAGGAAATTTCTTTCAGTGTTACTGACGAACTATTTCCGTCGGTAATTGTCAGACAAAGTTTTACCGGATGAAACTCACCCAACTATGATTTTCCTAAGTATTCCATCAATAAACTTATAGACGAACACTTAAACTGTCGGTAAAAATTTACCGACGATGAATTTGCAACGTCAGTTTATCAATGCTTGAGAGTATCAAAGCCATTGGTGTTCTCATGTGTATAAGGGCATCAGCATCCCGCTGAGCACTATCTCCTTAAGCACTACTATTCACGTACTTAACATTTTCATTTGCATCCCACTGAGTACTATCTCCTTGATCACTACTATTCACGAGATCCACTTACATTTTTTTATTCTTATTATTATTTTTATTAATTAAAATACTCAATAAAAATGATTTACTAATAAATAAAAATTACGAAATTCATTAAAAACATTAAAATTACATAACTAAACTTAAAAAAGTACATAATTAAAAATAAAAAAGTACATAATTAAAGTGAAAATACTACTCCTGGAGAGGACCAAAGTGTGTCCAAATTTCTTCAACCATAACATGTTGGAGTTGAGAATGTTGTTCTCTATCACGTGTCGACTCACGGCGAGAAACGTAAGTGAGGAAGTTCGTTAGGGCATGCCGAAACCGCGTTCCACGTCTTTCCTCGCCGACTATTGCTTCTGTGCGAACTGGCTCTTTTCGGGTTAGTTAGACACGAAAAGGTTTTGACGAAAGTCGACCATTTGGGATAAATGTCATCCGCAAGATAGTATCCCATGTCATACTGACGTCTATTGGCTATGAAGCTTATGGCCCGGGCCCTATTGGCCAACACGTCGTTGAAGACGTCGGAGTGGTTCAACACGTTGATATCATTGTTGGACCTGACGACACCAAAGAACGCATGCCAAATCCATAGTTGGTAGTCGGCGACTGCTTCAAGAATCATGGTCGGATGTGAGCCACGACCACTGGTATATTGCCCTCTCCATGTTGATGGACAAATTTTCCACTCCTAATACATGCAATCGATGCTGCCGAGCATGCCTGGGGAAACCGTGTACAACCTCGTGCATATTGAGTGGGTACTGACAGTTTTGGGTTGTTGGCGACCTATAGTTTTCCATTCTGAATGCATCTCGAATGCCCCTATAGAATTCCCTCAAGCATTTTCTCCCCGTACTCTCGGCGACATGCAAATACTCATCGAATATGTCGGAAATTTGCTATGACAATAAATAAGAGTCATGGTCAGTCTCTCTTCAACGTAGGTCTATATTTTATCAAAACTTGTATTCAGCCATGCATAGCGTACGTTGCAATTTCACAAATCACTAACAAAAAACATTTCAAAATTTTGATATGTGACGAGCAAGGTAAAACGAATAACACAATAAGTAACTTGGTGTTTGACGAAATATTTGATAGATTATGAGGTAAATACAATTCATTATCTTCTTAATAGATCTTTTTGGCAATGACGTCCATGAGACATTCTAATCCCTTTTCCATTTTTTGATATCATTTTCTAAAATGCAGGGAACCTATGATGATTTGAAAATAAGGTTAAAATGACTCTTCTTTCTTTCTTTGTTTCTTAGTATTGGCTCATGATTAATTTATTTTATTGCAATTTTATGCTTATTAGTGCTACACCGATTTATTCTCTTGGAACTCAAGTAGGTAATTCTATGTAATTCAGTTATTTTCATATAGCTTTGATAAATGGTGTTCAAAGCTCATAAAGATTTTAATTTCTATGTTAGTAATTTTTGATTTTGGTATATACTTATACACTATATTCCCGTTGAATTTGGACTTGGAGTATTGCTACTATTAATTTCACAAGAAAATCTAATCTAATAACCTATCAGCACTCGCCACGTCAAACCTACCGCTGCTCGAGTACACCCACACCACACACGAACCTTAGAAAAACTCCCCACCCCATCTCCACCCTGCGTCCGCGGCGGCGCTTTTTAGCCTCCTCCTCCACCACCACCGCACACTATACATACGAAACAAAGCTCGCCAAAAATGGCGGTTATGATTCACTCGCCCACGCTCAGCTCCCATGTCCCACCCATGACCCTCTCCAAACTCCGCCCCCTTCGCCACCTCTCCCACCACCTTCGCCGCCGCAGCCTAGCCGTATCCGCCGCCGCCGTCCGCCAGGACACGACTCTCTGGACCCCGACCCCGCTGCTGAAAATCTCTCCCGCCGCCGAATCACTCTTCAGCGTCACCATCGACGTCTCGGAATTCCCCGAGCTCGCCGCCTCTTACACGAAGGCCGGACAGTATTTACAGCTCCGCCTTCCGGAGCCTGAATCCAAGCCCTCGTTCCTCGCCATTGCATCGCCGCCTTCGGTCGCCGCGTCCGACGGCCTGTTCGAGTTTTTGGTGAAATCAGTTGCTGGATCAACCGCCGAGCTCCTCTGCGGGCTCCAGAAAGGTGATATCGTGGAGCTGAGTCCGGCCATGGGCAAAGGATTCGATGTCGACCAAATTTCTCCGCCTGAATCCTATCAGACTGTGCTAATTTTCGCCACCGGATCGGGAATTAGGTATAACTAATCATACAAATTAGATTAGCATTTCATAATATTATTTAAGGTGATAGGAACTAGGGTTAAGACTAAATAAATTTGGTTGCTTAAACTCTTTCTTTATTCTTGTATTTCTTGTTTAGTTAAGTATGAACCCTACCCTCGCGTATTGTACGTCAATCTGCAGTAGATGTTGCAATGCTGACTTGTATGTTACTCCACATTTAGGAACTAGAAATATGAACTTTTAGCAGACTTGTTCAGTGTATGGTCTTCACATAAGTTGAATGAAGTTTTATGTTGCGAACCAATGTTTATGATAATGCATCATACGGTAACTGTATTTCAGTAGGCTGGAAAATAGATGCACTGAGCAGAATTTAGTATGCATACAATGCTCATACATAGGCCTTAGGTGTCATTGTTCATTTATTGTCCGCTTATCTGGGGGTCATAAATCGCATGAAATTTTATGTAGCGAACCTGTTTATGAATTTCTCTAGGCCAGGAAAGAGATGCACTGGGGAGAATATGGTAGGCATAGCATGATCCTAATGAATTCTCTTAGGTGTCATTAATAAGTTTGTGTCTCTCTCTATTTGTTTTGTCTTTCTTTTTGGCATTGGATCTCTTTTGAACCTATTATCTGGAAATGCCCAGGTTAGCGACGGGGTTGGATATTTTATTGTTGAAAGACCTTTTTGTTGCTAAGTTTACCTTTGGCGTATGTACTTGTTCAGAATATTGATCATCTTCTTGGTTCTGGAATATAAAAGTGCTTTCATTTTGCATTTTCTCTGGAAGCATAACGGTAGTTTTATCTATTCAGGGATTATGTCTAAAAGGAAAGAAACTACTTTGATTCTACCTTTTAATATGATAAGTGTGATCCTTTTTCCTTTACTTCTGTTCACTTTTTCTTCTTTTTAATGTATAGCCCAATTCGGTCTTTAATCGAGGCAGGCTTTGGTGCTGAAAAGAGATCTGATGTTAGACTCTATTATGGAGCTAGAGACCTTAACAAGATGGCATATCAGGTAAGGTGTCGTCCTTGTATATTTTAGACCAAAGGGTGAAATACGCGTTCTTGATACCAAGTGGAGAGCATCTTGTCCTTAAATGAATATTGATGCAGGAGAGATTTAAAGTCTGGGAATCTTTGGGAGTCAATATTGTACCTGTGCTGTCCCAACCTGGTGATAGTTGGACAGGGGAGAGAGGCTATGTACAGGTTGATAAAAAAGTTATTTATAGTGAACTAGTGATACATCCTTTTTTTGTGTGGTGTATAAATAAATCCTAATACTATTGCTTTTGCAGGATGCGTTAGCTAGAAATAAAAAGATCATAAACCCTCAGTCTACTGGCGTGGTGCTCTGTGGCCAAAAGCAGATGGCTGAGGTTAGTAGTTCGAGAAATTTTAACAGTATCATCACTTGCCACCCTTATGAGAGTGATTTTGAATAGTTTGAAATTCTACCCATTTCTGTTAGATCAATTCATTCCTTGATAGTAGCTGCTGCTATATTAGGCAATCATATTATAGCATCAATCTGGCTTTGCTCATCCCTTTGGATCTTCCGACCTCCTTTTGTATCTTTTAGTGTGGGCTTATCAGGATTTGAAGAAACATTTAGATATCCTTACATACATACATAAAGATGGAAATCTTAAGGTCAGTATGTGGTAGAACAAGAATCCTAAAGCTGAGAACTAAGCACTTCTAAACATTGGTTACTTTGTCACTGTTAAAATATTTATCTACAGATTAGCTCGTGTTGCTGTGGATTTAAGAAGACTGGTAAATTCCATTACCACCTAAACTTATTCCGTCATGCCAATAACCAACCATCTAAGGGTTAAGATATATTTCATTTCAGTTTTTTTGTGTCAAATAAGATGTGTTGCATATATTTCTGATTTGGCATATAATAAGGAAAGATTTACTCCTATCTTTGGAATCGATCTGAGTATGATTTTTTTGGTCAATTTTAGAGCTGTGCTGAATTGTTCTGTTTGAGCATTTGAAATTCAAGTTTACATTGAAGGAAACAGATATAAGTTTGCTTGAAAATCGTGTTGTTGCAGGAGGTGACCTCTATTGTTGTGGGTGATGGAGTGTCGAGTGAGAAGATTTTGAAGAATTTTTGAGAGCTATAAGGTTTGAGGTGCCATGTTGTATTAATTTTTGGTTATACTGTAAATCATCATTCTTCTTCAGCATCAATGGATGTGCTGAAAACAGTAGTAGAGGTAAATTAATATACACTAGTATTATTTTCTGATAGGCGTGTATCTAAATTAATGATCAGATTCCAGCATCAATCACCTTTCGTTTCAATCACCTTTTATTTATGCAATTTTAATGTATTTTATATAAGCAATTTTAATGTATTTTATTTATGCAATTTTAATGTATTTTATTTATGTAATTTTAATGTATATAGAACCCAATTCATTCATTCAGCTTGGTGGTATCATCTTGCATAGGTAAATAAAGGATCTGTTTAATCGAAATTTTGATTGATATTTGTAGAAAAACAATAATGAAAGTTAGCATTGTTATTACTAATAATTCAAAAGGTGTATTATAATTGTAAATAGGGCAAAAGGTCTCCGAGTTTAAACTTAAAACGATCAATTTTATTATTTGTTCATTAGAAGATGCAATATCCGAAAATAGTGTTAAATAAAAAAAGAAATCTCCGAAAATGACAATGATAATAAATAAGCAATAAATACAAATGGAGATTAACGTACTGTATGTGTCTCAATTATCCGAACCGACATGATATTCAATTTTGAAATAAATACATAACAATATTCAATCACTAAAGAATAAACGAAAAAAATAGGGGAAGTGTACAAAACCTTGTCTTGCGAAGTCTAGAAATTAGGTTAAATAAATACAAATCTATTAATAAATAACTAGCAATATCTATAATATTAAATACTCTCTTTGTTCATAAAAAAAAGCATGCAACATTCACGAAAATTTTGTGCCTATCAAATATTGCATATTATTCGTGAACAAGTATTTAATTAGAATCTGAATTTGAATCAAAGATAAAACAAAATTAATTACTTTAGAATGGTCTAGCTGCGGATGATAATATAAAAGCAAATATATATATACATAGAGAGAGAATTGTAATCAAATTCGAACTAATTCTTATTGCAGAACTAAGAACACATTATAACCGTACGTTTTCTGGATATGATGGACACAAAGCATGACATGTGGCGTCGCTTTTAGTATTATTATAATAGAAGGATATTTTAGTAATTTTATTTTTGATCAGTTATGGTATAACCGATTTTTATGGAAAGATTTCATTTATTATGGATTCTGATTTTTGTGGAAAAAATCGTGAGTAATGAGCTAGGGTTTTATTATTTAATAATCGATTTTTATGGAAAGTGAGATATGTTAAATATGCGCTCAGAATATTTTGAAATTAGTCATATAATTATATATATATATATATAAAATGTTATAATGATAATTTGAATTGGTTAAAATGATATTAATGTGATGGATACTGAAGTCGTGTTTAGGGTTATTTTATTAATTAGTATATATTTCTCTATTGTAGAGAAATAAGAAAACAATTGAATTCATTAGTTTAGCAACGTGATAACTGATTTCTTTTGTCAGACAAATAATACGTATGTTCAATCAGAGATTTCCTAACTTTCTCTGATTGAATTGTGTACCGAGAATTGATCTTGCATCAGATTGACATACACGTGGATACCAAAAGTTATGGATTCATCTGCAGCAGAATGTTATGAATCTAAATCATATTCTTATCTATATTTTCCACTGTGTATCATTAGATGACAATATGAACTACTAATAGTAACATAAGAGTCCAGGGCTCAATTCATAATTAATTTGTGTTCTAATTATTTGTGGAAATAATTTTAGAAATTAAAATTTTGTAATTGGGTTTTGGAAAATCAAAATTGGATTTCAAAATCGAATATGGTGTTTGAATTACAATGGTCGGAATCAAGCATTGGCTAGTAGATTTCGGTCACCGGTGAGGCGAGGACTTGCTCTCAGCTAGTCGCTGGCGACGCATGAGCCACCGGGTGAGGCAGTGGCTGTCGGGAGGGAGAAAAGAGCCGCGGTCGAAACGGCTTATATCTCTTCCCCACCACGCCTCTATCGTCATGACCTTCGAGGCGGCATCTGTGTGTTGGGCGTAGTGGCGGCTGTGGGCCGGGGGCGAATTTGAAGGGGCACGAGCTCGGCTGTTGGTGCGGCACGAGTCCGTTCGCATATTTTCACCTTCGCGCGAGTTGCTGCTACTACACGGCGCGCCTTCTATCCGCCACACAATTGACCGGCGGCTGGTGGCATGTCGACGACGTCGTGCGATCGGCAGCGCGACGGGAAAGATGGTGACGGGCAAAGAGGAAAAATGGAGAAGGCGGCGGCGCCGTAAGCTGGGCTGTGGGTCTTGGACCCAAAGCTGTAAGCGGGTAATAGGTTCGACCTGATTCTCTTAATAGTTGCTGTTGCTGCCATTTCTTTAATGATGGGCTCAACCCACTCTACTTATTTCTTTTCTACTGGGCCACGTGCTTAAAGAAGAAGATGGGCCGCCGGTTTTGGGCTAATATTTTGAATTAAGAGCTCATTGTATAATGATATTGAAATATATGTATTTATTATTATTATTTTTAAAATAATAATATTAAATGTATATTTTATATTAATTTAAAACTATTATTGAATGTACTCTTATATCCAAATTAAATAAATTAATTTTTTAATTAGATTAAACAAATTAAAATATTTTTAATATTAATTTAGAATTGATATTAAGTATATATTTATATTAATTTGGAATTAATATAATTTTTAATTATATTATT
>JAYDZE010503775.1:0-15607 GCA_034509125.1 Monilaria moniliformis
TTATAATTTAATTTATATAATATTATTTATGTTTAATTTTTTAAAATTCTTCTTGGGCCCCCCAAAATTAAAATCCTAGCTTCGCCACTGTCTCTGTCTATCTATTTCGAAGCATTAATAATAAAAAGTAGCTATGATTATTTATCCATTTATTTGTTCTTATGGCTTATCCTTGAGAGTAATAATTAAAGATTAATACAATAAATTTCATATTATTATTATTTTCAGCTGGATATGTTCTATGTTAAATTATTCAAATTGATCATACAAATCTTGAGATTTATAAATCTTATAGTTTAGTCAATTTAAACTATGATCTCGAGATAGAATTTGAGGGGAAAATAATCTATATAAAAATTTAAAAAAATCAAATGCGTTGATAATATAAATTATGATAAACAATAATAATAATAATAATAATAATAATAATAATAATACTAATTTTGAAATTATTGTAAAATAAAATTGAGAAATCGAAGAAAGTATAAATATAATAGAAATGTTCCCATACCCACCGTAGACATGTGTTAACGTGCCCACTGCTGATGTGGCAAGGCCACGTCATGGATAGGAATTACAACCATATTTTAGTCTAAATAAAATTATTATTAATACTATCTTCTTATATAGAAATTTATTAAATTTAATCTCACTACCATAAATAAAAATTAACTTACCAAATATAGTCCTGACAAAATACCTAGTCCTCCATCTATAAATACAAAATACCTCCACAACATAAACTCACTTTCTTTTCTCAATTAGTAAAGTCCCTTCTAAAATTCAGGTCCACCACTCCCCTTTATGACTGAAATTAATATAACTAGAATTAACCAAAAACTCAAAAGCCAAAGTAATGCATGTCTAAGAAGTAAACTCAAAAATTTACTTATTTATCCTTCAAGGAATTAACTCAATGTTATGTTGTTGTTATATATACATGTACAAAAATATTTTTAAATTCACAAAGTAAATGTTGGAAATTTGGTTTTGAACTATTTTTCAATTTCTCGTGATATGATCATTTGCTCAAAATGGAATTTGGGGTGAGTGAGAATGATTTATAATGAGCATCAACCAAGCTATTATAAAATGGAATTTTGTTGGAGGTTACATCTTTAGGTGTAATGCTTGTTTGGGGGGGGGGGGGGGGGGGGTCGGGGGGTACGCCTGCGTATTCAATTTGATGGGGTTACCATATACTTCATCATTTAGATTTCTATACATGATTTAGAGACTTGTTAGCCATATTGCATCCTAAGGGTTCATAGCATAAGAGTCATAAGCTTCTTAGTTCTCACCACCATTTAGTTCATTTGAGCTTCTTAGTTTGTGGTGTTACTACAAAGAAAGCGAAGCCGTTTTATATTTGAGGACGATTCGACAATCCCTAAACAGTAGCAGGGATGTAATTCGTCTTGCGGCAGCAGATCCAAAATTGTTCTTTGGGAAGTGTACGTAGTGCTAACATTTTAGAGAACAATTAATTTCGATCAATTTACTCTATTTTAACTGTAATTTCATTTCAGTTTAATTCTTTGTAATTTTAGTATTTTGTTTAATATTGTAATCGTCTCGTACCAAGCATCATATTTTCCAAACGTAAGACGTTTATATAATCTAACGAATTCTTTAATCTCGTGAATTCGTGTAATATTCAACGATAACTTCGTAAATTAAGATTAATTGTATATTGAAGGGTATTTTATTAACATTACCTAATATTTATATATAATTAAAACTATGGCTAATTTCTATCTTTATTTTAATAAAATGTCTATTTTAAAATTGCCTCCAAGATAAACTAGTTTACTCCATTTAAAGAAAGAACAGAAAAAGAATATTAGAATTATTTGTCGCGGTCGTAATGTGAAGTGTGAACTGGTTGGCCTTTCATTTCCACAATCTATATAAATCAAGAATACAAATTATGTACTATTTTTCCCAGTGATTCTTTTTTTTTTAATGTTGTTGCAGTGTATATTTTTCTTAATGGGCCCTCAATTTTTTTTTATTTTTATAAAATTGATGAGGGGATGGGGGTAGGTTAAATGTTAATATCGCAACATCATTAATGAACATTATCGACAAATTGTTGGCCACTAACCATGTGGTCAAGAAAAAATATGTAAACGGCATCTGTTAAATAAGGTTGCCTGCACGACAATTAATATTTGATCATGAAATTTGACCAGCCAAAGCCTAAGAACTGGGTCTGCACCCTTAAACAATTGCGTTTACGTGGTCCAATTTTTAATATCTTCTAATCCATAAATATTATTTATTTTTAACACAAAATTGTTAGTAGGTAAGATACGATCGTTTTTTCTTTCTTTTTAAGTAAGTTTAGGAAGAGAGCAATTGAATTCAACGAGGGACCTTTCTCTTTTACGTATAAAAGATTTACTGTTTAGATGTCTGAAAAAGAAAACTCCAACTGTCAAATCATTAAAATCACTACATGCTAATTCTCCGTGTAGTGGTAGGATACAATCTTGAAACAGAAATGGGTTAAAATTTTTGATGGGATAATTGTAATTCAAATCATAATTTTTCGTTGACTTCTGGTCAATTTCATAATTTTTGAAATTGTAACATAAAATCATAACTTCTGACATTTTCTCAATTATCTCACATATAAAATTCCAGTGAAATTGGTGGTGACGTGTCAGCCAAAATTTCCGACGTGGACAAAACGTTTGTTCTTCAAAACGATGTCATTGAGATAACTGTCATTTAAATCATAACTTTTCGTTGAATTCCGGCCGGCACGTCACCACCAATTTCATCGAAATTTTGATCTGTGTGATAATGGAGAAAATGTCAAAAGTTATGATTTTATGTTATAATTTCAAAAGTTATGGGATTGATAAGAAGTCAACGAAAATTTATGATTTAAATGACAATTATCCCTTTAATTAAAGATGTAGAGAAATTGAAGTAATTTATATAAATGGAAGCATATCTCAGAAAATGATGAACAACAAACCTATTTGTTTTCCATCTTCTTTTCACACACACACACACACATATATATATACATATATATATATTGATTTTTGAAGTTGACTTAGAACAAATGGGAACAAATGGGGATAATGGAGCATTAGCAAGAGCAGCTGCAACATATAGATTCATGTATCACCCATTTGGAGACAAGAATTTTATTGTTTTTGGGTGTAAACACAAATATATGTGCCTTGAAACTTGAATAAATTTGACTTGTTGGAAGCCCTTATCTGTAATTAGAGTGATTCTCAATTTGGATTCAGATAACATTATTACAAAACTCAAATCCGCTTCATTAATGCGTTGCAACTTCATAATAAAATTCAGCGGCACGTTGCCAATTCTGGAAATAACACAGATATTCCCTTTCACACTATTCTTTTTGTCTCTCTAAGTTCTTGTACTTTTGTATTTGATTTTTAAAAAAAAAGTGCACTATATTTTCATTTTACTAACTTTGCGTCCTACAATATTTTCTTTTAGATGTAATTTGTTAGTTCCGTACAATAATTAGTAAAATAAACATTAAAACTATTAAAAAAACTAAATATGGTGGATGGTTGCGATAGAATGCACGTGTCATCTATATCAATATTTCAAAATGAAACTAACAAATGATAAATTTATTGAGCTTGTTTAACAAATGAAACTTGTATTATGTAATACTGAGCTTGTTTAACCGTTTCAACAAAATTTCACAATTTATTGTTTAATTGTGCAATGCGGAAGACTGTAATTTCTCAGCCGATTGTCAAAGGATCGTTGGTCACATTTGAGACGCGGAACGAGAACTAAACCAAGTGAGTCAAAAGGAAAACATTGTAGAAATCAGTATTTTTAGAATACAAGGACGAACTGACTTAAGTAATGGTGGAGGTTGACGTTCATGGTGTCGTGTTTGCACGACCCATGAACCTCTGAAACCCTTGGTGTCTTGGATTCTAAGTCGCTCAGCGTCTCCAGCTGACCAACTATAATTTTAACAATGAAAAGTTTAGTAAAAAAGAAGAATGTATTGAGATAGTGAAAATAAATTATTGAGAATAGTGTGTTGTGTGTATGATTTGAGGAAATATGGGAGAATATATTGTATTCTAAGTCGCTCATGTGTAATATGTGTCATATTATTAGCTGTTAGATCTATTAATCCATCAATTATTATTTAATCTCTATTATGCAATAAAAATTATTTCAGATTTAATTACACATCTATATTCATATATAGATTTATGAATACTTATATCTATATATATAATTAATTGTAAAAATAACTAATTACATGTAATAAGTAATTTAGTTGCTAAATATCATACAGGGAAAATTATTTTTAGTAATGGTTTTGTTTGTAAGATATATACATACAAGCAATCGTATTAAATACCATGAAAATCAGGTGAAGTAGCGAGATATTGAGACTTTGTCATCTTAAGCAAATAAATATTGATGACAAGATATGGAAAAGCAAAATGAACTAATTATGTCCAAATTAGTTCGTTGACATATACCTAACCTATCGAGCTCATCTTCTACGTTAAGCCTAAAGTGCATTCACATAACAGACGTCGTTTTCTGGAAAGCGGGAACCTTGCGACGGAAATTCAAATACTAAGACATTCAAAATTACAAATATGCCATGGCGATTCAAATATTTGAACGCATCTTGATTTGTCAGACCATCTTTAACCATTTTTGTGTTACGTAAAAGCCCCAAAACTATAGATGACAAACTTCCCCCACTTTTCCGTGGCTGATGCTACTCTAACTAGACGACCCCTCAGCACGATACATAAATTCACGATTCAGGCTAATGCTTATCCGGTTGTGTTGTTCGACGACTTCGCTCAGATGTCACTGCAGACGTGCATTTGGACATTCTTCTAGGAGGCGTCGGCAACAAATATGCTGCCCAGCCTGCCCGTGTCGCACCATCAGCCAAAATATCCCCATCGGAACACTGCACGGTGAAAATGAAATATGTATTACAAGTAGGTGACATCCACACCTATTCATGCCGTGGATGAGATGGCATACATAGTATCTTCGTTTTGCTTTCAAAGAAATAATTCCATCTACAAATGAGGAAGACAACACAATTAGAGAGAGATCAAGCAATAAGGGTATATGCTGGGCAAATCGGGACGAGAATAAATAAAGCTTCTATCATTTATTTTTTTTCCTACCTCACTCCACCTCCATGTACTAGTACTGAAAATAACCATATCTGTCATTTGATTTTACTCATGGATTTCACAGTCAAATTGTATGCATAAGCTGCGCAATAAATATATGATAAAGAATTTGATGAAGATGAAGGAGACAGAAATAAACCTTTGCTAAATCCAAGCCAGTTTGAGTCCCCTCTAAATGAAAATGCCTTCTCACATCTCTCCATTGTCCAGACATAATCTGCAAATTAAGTTATTGAATATAATTGGCGTGACAAGAAATTTAGATGTACTTTAATAATTAGAAAACAAACAAGAACACACACGACTAATTTCAAAGTTCGAAGGCAAAAATATGAAGTAGGATAATAAAAATAAAAGGAAATAGAAATACATAAATATGAGTGTGTGTGTGTGTGGGTTTCAGCTGTTCGATCAAAAATCTGAAACCGACCAAATCCTAGTGGTTCGGTTCGGTTGCTAACCCTACAGCTCAGGGAAGTAGTTTTAAATACTTTTACATTGGTAAGATATAAATATAAAGGGTAAAGATAAATGCAAATACTCCATGCTGCTTATAGGTGACATATAACTCAATATATGTTAACAAGGTTGCAGCCATTTAGTTATATATACAATAAATAAGGCAAGGATAACCAAGAAGAAGAAGCAAGAGATGACACCCCCAACCTAGATAGATTACAAAAAATTTGGAAAAAGCATTTACCTCATAATCAACTCCTTGCACATTATATAATTCAGATGACACCCCCAACTCCTTGCCTTTACCTCATAATCAACCAAGAAAACTGCAGGATACAAATATTATTTACAATCTTTCATGATTACCTATTCAGATTTATAGGGACACCAACTTTCTAAGAGACTATAAATTCTGAAAACATAAAGGGAGCAACAAAATAAATAAAAAATAAAAATGGAAATGAGTTACTGGACGTACATAAAGTGCGAAGATGAATATTGTGATCATAAATATAAATGCTCTTGCAAAAACTGCGAGCAGTAGTCCTGAAACAATTATAGGTAGAGAGTTAATTAGATAGTTCAAAGAAGATTAACAACAATATTCCTAGTACTTATACAAGAACTCCACATATATCATAAAAAGCACCAACCCCAACAACTGTGAGTGTCCAAAAGAAAGGGAAAAAAGAGAATAAGAATGAGCAGATCAATTTAAGCTGTTTTTCTTTGCTGTGGGATGTATACCAAGTCTAATAGAGATCCTGAAATATAAATTTGGCACCCAACTCCGACAAACTTTATACTCAAGGAATCATTAGCGTTTATCAGCACCAGCACAATACTCATTTATCAATTTTGGACATACCAGTATGGGACTGTGTACCCAAATAGCCTTAGATTCTCATGTCTAAAGCACTACATTTACCTTTGGCTAAAATGACTAAAGAGGGAAGTGAATTACAGGACAAGTAAACTTTAAGGTTACAGGTGTCAGGAAATCAATACTTTACTACCCAGCAATATCTCATTTTTAACCAAGACATCATTTAAGAAAAGAGCTCGGATGGCTGAGGCACACAAGAGTACACCTTTCTGAAAGGGTTCAATAGCAAGAGAAAAGCTTCAATATCATCAAGAGCGGACATAACTATACTGAGAAATTGACGGCAATATAATTGAAGAAGTTATTTACCTTCGACAATTGACTTGAATAAAACCAAAGCCCTGTCTATGTAGACCCGTCTACATCTGGAACAAGATGTTTGTATTAGTAAGTCCCAGCTGAAAAATGCCTAGATGCAGTATTATGCCCCCAACTTGACAGTGGAGTAATGTTGATTTCAGTTAAGTGGACTTTTAGAATATCTAAGTTAACACATCAAGTAGCTAATTGGCCACTCATTGGCTTAGCAGCACTCTGTTGAGACACGTTCAAGGGCATTTAAATTATTACAATTTTGTGCTCCAAAAAGAATTATAAAGCATGATCAGGAAATGATGAGCTCTAGAAACTACTATTGATTATCAACTTCATTGCTGTAAATGAGTTGAGCTACCCATGAACTACTCGGTTATCGACTTGACTAAAGCTTATTATAACTAAACGACTTAAACTTGGGAATGACGCTACTTGATTTGTTTGCTTATGAAATATCTCGAGATGTGAACTAACTTGAAAATATTAAATTACTAACTTGATATAGCTTATTCTTTTATACTTTAATTAGTAATAATTATAGTTAATACCTAATTAACTTAATTTTTAAAATAAAGTGACTTATTTAAGTAAAATATCACTCCCTCCATTCCATAAAAACATGAACTTTCAAATGGGTATGGCTTTTAAGAAATCTAGTTAGTGGAGAAATGGTCACAGTTTAGTGTTGTTTGTATTGTGAGTGAAGAAATGATCGTGACAGTACTGTAACAATTTGTGGTGGGGTAGTGTGCAAAAAAATGGATAAAAGAAATGTTCATGTTTTTATGGGACGGACGAAAAATGAAATTGCTCATGTTTTTAAGGGACGGAGGGAGTATATTCTTTTAGAGTAAGTAATTTATATATTTTAAATGATTAAATTTTAAGTTCAGCAAGCTCGTTTAGGCTCGATTAAGCTCGTGACTGTTCTTTGTTAATAAATAAAGCTCAAGCTCGAGTGAATAATAAACAAGTCACGCTTGAGCTTAGCACTACTCGGCTGGGCTCGACTCAGTTATACCTCAGCTTACCATAATTTCATATTGACCAGCTTTCTCTAATAATCAACAGCAGTACATAAAAGAACGAAAACAGTGAATTATACCGAGTTCACATAAAAAATGTGTACGAAGAACTAGTAAACAATGGTGGACAAAAAAGTTAGTTTGGGAAGAAAAAGTACTATGGATTGTGACCTGTATTGCAAGCATCCGCCATGAGAGACTACATTTCCCAAGATTGAGCAACCCCTGCCTGAAAGAATGGCAACATTAAACTAACAAAACCTATAAAAGAGTAGCAACATTGCCTCCAAAAACTATTTTCCAAGTAATTGCACCTTCTATATATATACAATTATGAGTAAGGAAATGGTCGCCAAAATATACACCACTCAAGTTATCAAATCAGTTGCAATCGAGTAGCTGATAGTACATATTATGAATTGTAGGTTTCATGTTTTTCAGACAGTATTCAGTATTTTCAGAGTTTTATGTTAGGAATATAGGCATTCCAAAAATGTATATGACGCTTCTTTTGAAAGTGAAACAAAATTGTTATGTTTGCCACATAAAGTTTAAAATAATATTTAGAACTGAAAAGGGAGAAGAGTGGAACAAGAACCACATAACAAACTACACCCAGTATATATTGAGAGTACAGACAAGAAAACTTTCTCACTTTCCGTTTCAGCAAGCACAATACTCAGGATTTCCGACCTATGAGGGCATCGATCCACCAATAATGATTCCAATTCCTTCAGCATCATCTCTTTTATTCAGTTCAATCGAAGTTTTCAATTAAATACAGTTTCTAGTGGACCCCTTGCAAGAAGTACCTGAGTTCGTTCGGGGATTAGGAGATTCTGTTTTCCTTTTCCAACAACTGAATCCTCCAATGCAATCTGAACCATAAATGAGAGATATGAAAATGCCGCAAACTCATTCCAACTACATAACCATATGCCAGCCTTTGATTGAGTCTAGTTAATATCCCAACTTAAGCTCGCCACAATCCAACAATAATGTTTCATTTCAAATGAATGAAAAACAGCCGGCATAACATAATAACATAAACATAGTCACAAATCCTACAGGGTATTTTTTTATTTAAATATTGGGAAAAAAAAAACTCGACCTTGAACTGCAACTTCCCAGAAAGTAAGAATTGAGAATATGAAAATACTAAATTACCTCGGTGGTGGAGCAAGGCTTAGAAACACACAGGTATAGCATAACTATTTAGGGCACGAGAAAATCACTGCTCGCGCTCTAATCCACAGAAACACTAAATTAGATACATAGTTGATCAATTTACCCGGAGTTTGTAAATGCGGGAGCCGGAAGCCATATAAACGGAGCAAGATGAGGCGTGCAACAACAACAACAAATGTATGAGAGAGAAAGTAAGGAACGAATGATTGCAGTGAGTGAGGAGAGAGAAGGAGATACATGTAGGACAAGACGGGTGGACTGGAGGCTGGCTGGAGAAGGGTGAGGGATAAGGGATTCAGGAACCACTGCTTTATTCACCTCTTTGGTTCAAACATGTTTGTGTACTAAATTTCACCGCACCAAACAGCGCGCAGAGCTATATGCATGTGTCTGCGTCGGCGAAGGTAGCGGCGCCGGCACTGCCTTCTTATCTCTTTATTTCTTCTCAGACACTACTTACCGCAGTCTTCCGATTTTTTTTTTTATATAATTAATTTATAAAATTGACCACAAGCTGCTTGAATTACAACTTCTTCTCATTGAAAACCACATTAGTTAATTACAAATTAAATCCCAAAAGTTCAGTATTTTTATAAATGAATTCAAATTTTCAAACATTACAATAATACCTCAAATCTTTTGATTCGATACAAGTTCCAAACTCTTTGTAATTTTGCACGAATTATGACTAAATTGACAAAAAGAGCAACCTAGACTATGTAATTTTAAAGGCTTTCAATCAATTATAGGTTCCAATAGGGCAAATTTGATGCAATAAAAAAAGTTATGATATTACTACAAAAAAATTTAAATGTTAAACTTAATTTACAAAAAAAAACTACAAAAATTACAGAGCCATTAATTTGTATTTAACTACGTAGAAAAAGTAGTTTTTTTATCAACAGAGAGAAAAAGAATTGAGCTACAAAAGTTGCAACTCAACCAACTTTTGGTTACTTTTACAACTCGTATAGGGCTTGAATTGTAATTTTTAATTCTTAGAATTATATTTTATTTCGATGAAACAGTTTGACAGTTTAACTCGTTATAAAGAGATATACGGAGCTATGAACGTAATTATCTAAAAATTACAAGGGTATAATACAACTGCACAAACCCAAACAAATTTTGATAATTACAACTCAAAACTTGTATTGTTTGAATTTACATACCCGCAACACCAATGCACCATTCAAATTGATGAAACTAGAATTAGCTGTCTCAATTTGTAATTCTATCGAAATTTAAGTTTTAAAGATTCCATTGGGGGGGGAATTTACTATTGACATCGTGGCTCTAGCACAACGTGAGACTGAGATCATTCAAATAGGAGTTGGTTGGAGATGAATTCGGGACGCAACACACAATGCGGTCGAATATAGAGGTTCAAGTTTAAGAGATATGTAGTTGTAAGCCAAATCAATCGGCTAAAGTCCGGTTATGGATATTGAAAAAGAAATATTTTATAACAACTAAAGAAAACAAATGTAATAATTTTCATTTTAGATGATAGACTATTGAAATGAAATATTCAAATAAGTAAATAAATCTTATTGATTTGAAACAGAGTATTTTATAGTATCATTAATTTGACATTGACAATAATTTCAAATTATAGTGTCTACCATTATAGTTGAATAGAATTTTGGGAAAAGAGAGCAAACACCAAAAATTGGCTTGGGAGAAGATTATACAATTGCACTCGCTGCTACTGCAGAGAACAAACAACATTGTCTAAAATTGAAATTAAAACATGCATGTGACAATTTCAAATTGAAATTTTAGCACTAAGGGAATGAACAAACATACAAAATGAAAATGCATCAAGATAACTCCATGCCCTCAGAATCCAAGTATGAGTAAATGGTCGGTGGGTCACTGCTACCACAGATGGAGACAGGTCCTTTGCCAACTTCAAAATTGTTCGCAATATTAATAATAACAATAACCAGAGCAGCACCAGAAGCTAATTCACAACGATGATTATGAAGATTGAAGGGGGAGGGGAGGCTACCGATTGAAACCAAAGCTACCATTCTGCAAATCAGATTAAACATCACACAAAATAACAAAACAAACACACATACACCTACCAAAAGCAATCCTAATAAATCATAGAAGAAATGCAAATAATTGTTACAAACAATTTAAACCAAATCCTGTGTTCAGCACAGTAACTCACCATGAAATAGTGAACTAATCACAAAATCAAATTCATGGGACCAGCACAACAACATTGCTCACATAGAAAACAAATACTAATATAATGCAGTAATAACCAGCAATTTTAATTATAAAATAATTAAAATTTCAGATTCATAAAACTTAGCCCTCAGATCTCATAGCTTATAAATCATAAGCGGCTTAGAAAAATGGACAGATTCATCAGAGGCCTCACGCGCCACTAAGGACAATCTACCAACCTCCGGTGCACGTGTGCTTAAGTGATTGATTTTGAGGTGGTGGTGGTGATAGTGGCGGAGGCGGCAGATTATCCAGGTAATGCACGAAGGCCAGTTATGAATCCAGAACCATCATCACGCCAGTTCAATGTTTAAAATTTTCCATCATCGGGCATTTTGTTGAAAAAAAGAAACAGATGAAAAATTGCATAGATTGGAGTAAAGAAAATCAAAAAGTTAACGCAAAATTGTTGTTCAATTTTTTATGAAACCGTACACTATATGGAAAAAAGAAAAGCATATGAAACTAGAAACTACGCAAATTGTTGCAAGATATAGGAGGAAAAAAACTTGTTCACAGGAATCGTGGATTCGTGCGTTTAAACGTGCGGCTAATTGAATTAGGGTTTCGACGCTAGGGTTTATTCTGAAATTGGGGATTCATTATATAGACGTCGGGAATAATTAAATTGGGCTGATCCGAATTAAAATACGGCCCAAATGATTATACCATTAAAACTCAAAAGGTAGAATGCTTAATCTAATTCATAGACCCCATTCAAATCGAAATATTAATTTAGTTCGCATTTTCAGATCGGGTGAGGTTTTCTTTTTCTTCAAAATTCGTATATTCGATTTGGTTCGAATTAATTTTTTTAAAACTGAAAAAAAAAATAAAAAAATCTGAATTGTATTTAATATATATACAACTTTTATTCAAATACTATTTATATAAATATTTATAAGCTATTTTAAACAATAGTTAAAAACAATATTTCGGATTTCATATTTTTTTTAATTTTTTTGAATATTTTGGATTTTTCGGTTCGATTTCGATTTATTTATAAAAAATTTGGGTTTTCGAATTTATTTTTTGGATTTATTAGGATTTATATTCTCTCAAAATTTGGATTTTTGAATCGGTTTGGATTAAGCAAAAATCCAATGCGAAATTCAACTGTTCACCCCTATATTTTTGGGAGGTGGAACTGTCGGTTCCGTTTTCAAAAGGTGGAACTGGACTGTGAAGGGTACAAGCACGAGATTTGATTTGATTTTGAGGACCTACATTTTCAAAAATAGCACGAGATTCGAAATATATGTCTAATTCATTATGACTTATGAGGACCCCCTATGTCTGTGACAATCTTGGTGCAATGATGCTACTTGTAATGCTATGAGATCGGATGTATCTATGTCCATGAAAAATGCACTTCATTAGTACTAGGTTATTGAGGCTGACGTTGATGAGCATTATTTTATGCTTGTTTGAGGCACATGGTATAGTTGGTATGTCATATGACAGAAATATTGCACACATGTCTATCATTTGCCTTCTAGATAATCGAAGCGATGACCCACACGTACACGCAATTTGTTACATGTAACATGGTGTCCCTAAATGGGTTTTGTATGCGACATTTGTCTAATATTAGGCATACATGGATTATTGTGCACTGCCTTACGACATGCATACATGGGAGCAATGGTGCAGGCCCTAATCAGGGTCCGATCGTTCCCCACGCAGGGAAAAATTATGTGATGGTCACCCATGACAGGTTTTATATAGTCCGTGTACCCTTGTCTATCACCAAGCAATGCTAAAGGGGCTAAGTGTATTGAATTTGATGTGGTTGATAATGTAATATGCTAAGTGATTGGAATAGCATGCTTATAAGTAAAATGAGGTACTAAAATATGTGATAACATGGCGTGATGAGATTACACTGTTTATTATCTGGTGAAAAAAAAAATACTAATATATACTATATGTCGGTAATCAATTTGATGCGGTGATAAATTGAATATTATTGACATCTTGTTATGTAATAGTAATAAGCATGTTGTTGAATTCTAGTCAAGAATAAAAGTGTTTCTAATTTGTGCATAAGCAATTGATATTTTGAATATAAATTACTAGTCTAATTTAATGATTTGATAATCTATAGTTGTATTCTTGAATGGTGTGTATCTTGTTAACACGAATCATTATTCAATATCTAAAGCATGTTCATAGGCATAACTAGACTATCTAGGTTGGAATTAAACTTTAAGTGACATTGTTATGCTTTCCAGTTCGTAAGAATTATTTTCTAACGTGTGATCTCGCTACTGAGCTTGTTGAAGCTTACATCCCCTTAAACTGTTCTTTTGCAGATGAGCTTTTGAACGTACACTGTTATTGAAGTCACTTTCGTTGACATGTCACAAATGATCTCTTTTGGTAGCTACGTAGGGCGTAATAACGTGGCATTCTAGAGTTTTTTTTTTTTTTTTTACCATGTTAGCTTTGGGATTATGTCGATGCGATATAAGTAAATTTATAACTAGTAGCGGAGATGAGGAGTAGTTAAGACATCAAGTATATACTTACAGAGACGAAATAGATACCTAGTGCAATGTCCGTCATATATGCATATGTTTTTAAGGAACAAAAAAGTACCCTAAGAACAATTTTGAATGATTACATAAGTATCACTGAAACGTGATGCTACATATTCAATTACTCGGTAATCAGAGTGTTACATTTTTTCCCATTATGATTTTACCATGCATCGGTATGTATAGAATTACCTTTTGATTAAAACTCAAAAAGCCATCTTCCCACTTTCACGCCACCACAATCACACATAGAATGTTTGATATCATCATCATCATCATCATCATCATCATCATCATCATCATCATCATCATCATCATCATCATCATCATCATCATCATCTCAATCGAAAGTTATCCCACATTCAAATTAAAGCTTATTGGAAAAAACTTGTTCACATGCATTCGTCCCACTTAATATGGATCCTAAGTAAACTTAATCAATCACATTAGAATTTAATTAGAAGGGTGCATTGTGCCTCATTTACACTTGCCCAAATTTGCCTCAACAAACATTTGAAACCATCTGGGAAAAAAATGTTATCATTAATCTTCATACTGACTACACTTCATCCAAATTTGCCTCAACAAAATTGCTTATACCTCACATAACATAATAAGAAATTGGGCACAGGACAGCAAGAAATTAGAAGAGAAAAAAAAAAGGTCTTATCATTAATCTTCACATTGACTACTACATCAAACAAGTGGGAATGAAATCAGTCATGAAACTGGAGGATGCAAGAAAAGAGTTGGTAGATATTCAATCAAGTCAACTCAAGCATTATTATCTGGGTGGTATTGATTCTTGCTAAAATGTGTTCTAGGAGTAGACCATGGTGTATCATCACCACTCACCACCATTTCCTCAGCTGCCTGAGGCACAACTGACTGAATCATCACAACAGGCCTCTTCGTAGGCAAGGCGGGAAGCGGCGCCTCCCCTCTGAGCATCCGCGCAGCCTCCCTCATCCTTGGCCTCATCTCCTCGTTAGGGTGTGCACAAGCCAACCCGACCACGAGCATCCTCTCCATTTCCCCCCGGCTGAACCGCCCCACGAGCTTGGGATCAGCTGCATCAACCAACACCCCTCTCTCCCACAGCCCCCACACATGGTCACACAGGAGACACCCCCCCTGATCCACGGGGCGCCTCCCCGAGGCCACCTCCAGCACCAGCACCCCGAAGCTGTACACATCTGTCTTCACCGTGGGGATGCCCGAGAAGGCATACTCCGGTGCCAGATACCCCATTGTCCCAGCCGGGACCGTCGCCCTCCCCCGATCCCTACCCCTCAAACTATGCCTATAAACCTCAGCCAGCCCAAAATCACCAAGTTTTGGAGTCAATTCTGCATCAAGCAATATGTTGCAAGTCTTGACATCTCTGTGGATGATCTGGCTCTCACACTCCTCATGCAAGTAAATCAAAGCAGACGCAACGCCATGGACGATGTTGAGCCTCTTCTCCCACGTAAGGAGCCTCGAGCAAGGTGCCCGGCCGTGGAGGATCTTATCAAGGCTGCCATTAGCCATGTATTCATACACAAGGACCAACTCATTCCTCTCACAGCACCACCCCTGCAGCTGCACCAGATTCTTGTGCCTCAAGCACCCCGCCATTGTAGCAAACTCGGTGTTGAAAGGGGCATGCGAGAATGATGAGTCGTAGTGATTTTCATGGTTGAAACGCTTGATCGCCACGGTCCCACAATGTGGGATCTTCCCTGCATACACCACAGCTGAGCCCCCTTC